>VWZI01007852.1:489090-509655 GCA_013396835.1 Psilopogon haemacephalus
CGGGCACGGCGGGGGGGGCCGGGGAGGGATTATGCCCGGGAGACACTCCCAGCCCCGGAACGGCTCCGGGAGCGGAGTCGGCGGCTGCTGGCAGCCCGCTGCGGGAGCAGGAGAGCCCCCACGGATGCTGTGAGGAAAGCCAGAGTCCGGGCAGACCCTTGTCATTCTCCGGCGGGCGGGCGAGCGCCGGAGCTGGCCGGGGGCCCCGACGGCGGCGCGGGGGTCAGGCGGCGCGGGACGGCCGCGCCCGCTTCTCTTCGGCCCCTAACGACCTCTCTTCCTCCTCTTCTTTCCCCGCGCAGCTCGCCTTGGAGAGGCTGGTCGCAGGCTAGGCGACGAGGACCGGCGAACTCCAGTGGCGGAGAGGAGGCGGCGGCCGCTCGCAGCCCGGGGCGCGGGGGACGCGATGTGGCGGGGGGGGCTGCTGGGGATCGCCTTGGGAGTTGCCGTGCTGTGGGCGTCCCAGGCGGGCGCCGCCGCCGCCGGGCACGCCGAGGGAGTGAGCGCCAGGGAGAGCCGGGTCAGTCGGGCCAAGAGGCGAGGGCACGGCGGCGGGCACGACGCACTTAAAGGGTAGGTGCGGGGCTGGCCCCTCTCGGGGTGCCGCGATGCGGGGAGCGGGCGCAGGTTTGCCAGGACGTGCCTGTGGGCATCCTTATTCGCTGCGCCTTCGCGATAGGAGCTGGTGGAGGCGGGAGTGCTCCCCAACACTCCTTGGGGCTATCCTGCACTGGGGCTGGTTGGGCCGGGGGCGCAGGGCACCGGCCGCGGCACCCCAGAGCAGCGCCATGGAACTGTGTGCAGAGTGCCGCCGCCTTCCCGGGACCCCGCCGTGGGCAGGGTAATAGATGCTTTACGTGCTGCCTTGCTTCGTCTGGGGGGGGGGTTGATGCTTCGCGAGGATGAGCTGCAGCAGTTCGGAGGTTGCTAACTTACATTTGGGGAAGGACCCAGGTAAAGGCACTCAGCGCGCCTCAGCGTTCCTCCCGCGGCCCCTGCTTTGCATAACGCAGAACAGCGGCGAGGGCTGAACACCACAGCATGCACTGCTAATTAGCTGCACTCTTTGATCTCCATCTCAAACCATTGGCGATGTGCATCTTCTGTTGAGTTCCAGTCGTCTGTCTTTGCTTATCTGGAGTTCCTTGTGACCTGGGGATGGCATAGGGGAAGAACAGGGACTGGTTTAGGATATCAGAGCTATCTAGAACTACTATGAGTGAGCCCAAGCGTGAAAAAATTTAATAATGTTATGAAACATTGTGGTACGTGCTCAGTAGAGTGGGTGTTTATTAAATGGTAAATCTGTGTCAGAAAAACTGTTTTCCCAGTTCTAATAGAACACCTTTCCAATGCAAAAATAGTTTTAGAGGCAACTGAGAGGTATTACATGTGTATGTAGTTGAAAATTTAGTTTGCTGAAAAGGTGAAAAGCTTGCAATGTTGGGGAAAAAAAAAAAAAAAGAAAGGTTTCCTTTTTTCAGATATTCCAATGCACCTTTTCAGCCCATAGACAGATTTGTCACTCATCAGGCAGAGGCCAAATGCAGCAAAATTTATATGGAGCTAGTTATGCTTCAGTAAGGGTAAAAATGGTGTTTTTTTTTCTTTTGCTGATAGCCTCAAAAAGGAGCTACCACAACTTTTATTTGTAGAGGCCTTGATGAACATGCTTTAATTTCTTGTGAACTTCCTTCTATATGTATAGTACTTTTAATTTATAATAATCTTGGCTTTTATTTATGCTTGCCTGATTGCAGAAGGTTTGTACTTTTAGGTCCTCATACTGTAGTAATGGATGAGAGCTGCTGGTACTGTTTTTCAAGGATCTGATTTTGCAGAGTGAGGTTTGCTAATTTCATTTTTTTATACCTTGTCACAAGAGAAAGGGTTGATTAAAGTAGACAAAAACTAGGTGACAAGGACACTCGGTAAAATTTGTAGGATTAATTGCAGGCAATAAAAGATTATAAAGAAAAAATATGTATAATATTTATCAAAAAAGTGCCTTTATTCTTCAGGATGATATAAGAAACTGTCTTGTTAGAGAACTCTTGAGATGATATCAAACTGGCAAACACTGTTCTCTTATCAGTATGGACAGAGTGTACCATAAGCTAGTGTGCTGACTTGATGGACTTGGTGGGAGGTAGACGTGCTTTAGCTGAGGATAAAATTTCTTTGGTGAATGAATGGAACTATTGCTCTAAAACTGTGCTGCTTAGGCAATAATAATAGTACCTTGAGAGGCGATATTTCAAGTGTTAATTAGTTTTAGGATCTAAAATGGCAGTATCGATTGCAGCTATTTTGTATCTTGATGAATTATTTGGGATCTTAAAGATCTAAGTAAGTACCCTTGGGAAGCAGGTTCCTAACTAGGACATATTAATTTGCTAAGTTATCCGAGATTCAATAAAGACAAAAGAAATTATTAGTTTGGTTCCTTGTTAGACCTTTTTCTGTTACTCATTTGAGGCTGAGTGTAGAGTTCCCAGATTGCTTGGAGGAGGTTGTTAAGACACAGTCTTCTGGATCATCATCAGGTGAATCCTGGTGGATATTTCCAGTTTAGAAATTTTGAGTACTTCCTAAGGTGTGGTACTGTACTATACAGTATGAATAAAAGGAATTGTCATTTTAACAGACAAGGTTGGAACTAATTCTTTGGAAGACCAGATGGAAAACATATTTTGAATATACAGGAACTCTATATACATTAGACAAGGAGAATTCGTTTTTATTGGAGGACTAAAACTATTTTTTAAAACTTCTTCATCAGTACAAATACATTTGGGAATCTGAGAGTTGTAATACAAGTCATAACAGATGCCAGGAAACGTTATTTTCATGTTATTATAGTTGACTAAGACTTATTTTTTGTTTTTGCTATGAACTCTTGCTCTGATTGTGGCAACACAGAGATACATTTTTAGAAAGAAACCCTTTACATTTAGACTTTTTGTACGTCAGATTATGATCACTACTGAAAGTCTTCTAGCACTTAAAAATAAAAAGATTAGTCTCTACAAATGCCGATCTTGTATCTTAAAATGAAGGAGCCCAAGATCAGTTTCAATTATTGTGATTTTTCCCACTTAACGTTTTTTACTACAAGCTGTTGATTGCAGGGAATGTTTGCTTTTGTCCTTGTGACATTTACCTCATTGTTTATGCCAGTGAGCTGTCAGGACATATAACATGATTCTAGAAGTATATTTAACTTCAATAATTACAAATTATTTGGAAATGCTTCTTGTGTACTCATTTTAAGACTTTAAGCTTGCTGCTTATGAAGTTTAGATTGGTCCAGCTATGAAAGAATTAGCGGTGAAGTCCTTGTGAAGCCATCTGTTTGGTCTAAGGCAATGTGTGGTGCCTCTGATTGTCAGAAGGCAATCAGGATGAAGACAGTAATTATTTAAAAAATATAACTACATTCTCAATTCATGTAAATGTTTCTGGAATCCCTTTTGATTAAGCAAGTTAAAATAGTAAGTTCTTGCTAAGACACTTGTCCTCTGGATCCCCATCACTTTAACACAAATGTTAATGTATTGAATTTTGAGGTACCAAGCCATTATTCTGCTACCCCTGAGAACACCTAAGAATGTAGTATCAGTTTATAAAGGAGTAATACCTACAAAACCAGCCTTGAATGGGAAGTTTTTTTCTAAACTATGTATGCTTGAAGTCAAACATTTTTTATGTTTGAATCATTTGAATATGAAGTGAAAAATTATTTGATTGGTATGTGACTGAAGACAAAGAAGTATCGTGCTTAAAGATCTTAGAATTAATTAGGATTTCCCCTTTTCATATGGTGCTAGACAAAGACCTCAAACTGTAATGAGGATCAGTCAGTTCTTAATAGTATTTTAAGCAATGCTGATCAGTCTCTTCTCAGTATAATGGGCAAAGAATGCAATTTTTTGCCCAACAAATAGCTCAGCAGAAATTTTAAAAGAACTAACATTTCTTCAAGACAGCTGAATTGTGATATGACTCAAACTGAGATACAAATTAAATGCATTTGTGCAGGAATGATTTAATTTCTTTGTTTTTATGGAGTTGAAGTGATAATGAATATTGCAGAACAGAGTAGTTATCTCCAAAATGTTTGTTGTTGGGGTTTTTTTGGACCAGTTTCTTGTGATCATTCCAGATGAAGTCGTCAGGTTTACTGATATGCTTACTTGAGTAAATTTGGTTTGACCCTTTTTGTACATTGCTGCTCCCTGAAATAAAAGAAATCTTAAAAATCTATAACGTAATTCCAGTATTCAACTATATACTTAAGGCTTCTGGTTTTCCTTTTAAACCAATATTTACCACTAAAAGCCTGCTGAAGAAAAGCAGACTTTCCGTACCAGTAAATACTGGTTTATACTAAAAAACCTCAAACATTTTTCTTACCACTTTTGGCCTGTACACCTCTGGCCAGCTGCTGGTGCCACACCTTGTCAGTGTCACTCTGTGAGCAGACAGTCTGAATACTAGGGAATAAAAATCTGAAGTAAAAAATACATGCAATCTGCTGTAATCCTTGATCTGCTGGAGTGCTTGCCTGGCTTCCAGGTGGCACGGCTGACCTCCTTCCAGTGCTCTGCACCTTGCTGGGTGAAAAGCTTTTATGCCAGTGCATTATAATAACCTAAAGTCTTTGGCAGCTACGTGGAGAGTTAAGAATTTGCACCTCTCTGAATTTATTTGCCAATGGTTGTAATACTGGGTGGGTTTTTTTTTTGTTTTTGTGTTATCCTTGGAAGTCTGGTTCTAGAGTGAAATGAGTTCATAGATGTTGGCACTGCCTTAGGTACATGTTTCCTTTCAGTAGGACTGTATGATGTGATTTGATGTAGGTATGAGTTTCTCTGGAGACCAGGATCTATGGATGCAGAGTAGGAAGGCAGACAGAAACAAGCAGGAAGCCAGCATACAATCTATTCTGTGGCTGGCAATAGCTGTTACTAACACTTGCTGAAGGGATAATATTTAAAGAGGGGATAACACATGGATTTTAATTCTGGTTATATATGTGTCTTCCCCTGGCAGCTGCAATAGTTTTTAATTACATTTTGGAGTACGCTAATTTCAATACTGTGTAGAAATTTTAAAATGCATTAAATTAAAGCTATCTGACAATAGTTTGCACTGAGTTGCTCTATCCAGAGACAAAAGTGACGTGACACTCCCATGATAGCAGTCTTCTTATAGTTCCATGTTGTTCTTCAGCTTAAAGAAAACCAGGAAAATAAACCAAAACCAAAAAACCAACCAGTAGATAATATGCAGGTCTACATAATCCTTCTACTCTGCACCGTATTTCCAGATCCTGTCATTTGGACACTATCTCTTTAAAAGGCATGACCTTAATCCTGATTCTGGCTCAGGCTTTCTGGAGAAAGACTTCTGGGCTTGCATAGTTTGTTGTGAAGAACTAAGGCTCAATTAATTTTGGGCGTGCAAATGAAAAAACATTTTATGGTTACAACTTCTGGGGGGCACTGTTGTAGTTTTGCTTTCACTGGTGTCTTAGACACGCATGGTTCTGTTACTAATTGCTTAGCTTGTCTTCCCCACTGTGATCTTTCTTCATATCATATTATAGCTAGATATGAATTGTTTTGAAGTGTCATACATCTGTTGTTTAAAACTCACATCAGACCACCCCTCCCCCAAAACACAATACTTTTTTACCGTTGGATGATAGCAAGTCACAATAGAGCAAACAGAGGAAGAAGGCAACAATAAACACTATAGTCCAGTTCTTGACCTACTGTAAGAAATATGATTGTTTTGGAAATACTGTAAAATTGCCTCAAGGGACTCAGATGAAGCAGATTTCTTGTCAGCAAGCACCACTTGGCCAAGCTGACACATTGAAGATCAGAATGGTAGAACTGTCATTCTTTTCCTTTCTTTTCCGTCTTTCATTTATTTATTTAATTTTATGTATTTATTTATTGAGGTTTGCATAGCTCTTAGCTGTCCTGATATGCTGACCCAGATGCTGCAGGACGTATCACAGCTGGCCTGTGATGGCTCTGTAGTCTGTGCACAGGAGTGGAGAATTTCAGATTGAGATTGCTACATTGTGTCCCATAGTGGGAAGGTACTTTGCTGTCCTCTCTCCTGAGAAGTCTTGCTTAAGGTTGCTTGTGGCTATCACTTGATATGATATCACAGACATATGCTACAGCTCTCAGAAAGACAAAAGAAAGAACAAAACAAAACAAACAAACAAACAAACAAAAAAAAGAGATATAATGAATTGCCCTTGGTTTCTTTCTTGGTGTTTCAGGTACCATTTTTGTCCATGCATTTGTGGTGGAATGATCTGATCTTTTATGCAGTCTGGATAAAAGTTCCTGGAGACTTTTAGATCTTGTTGGTATCAGTTGGACTTCTATTGAGGCAGGACAGGTGCTGTTCAGACTTCAGAAACTGCAGATAGAGAGGAGGAGAAAAATAGCAACCAGTAGATCTGGCTGCAGCAGGGCACAGTAATTTTCATGTTGTAGTGCAGGTTTTCTGAGAGAATTGTTTAGAGTAGGCAGAAGAAGCCTCTGACACATAGCTGGGATGTTCACCACAGCTGCACTTTTCTCAATCAGAATCCCACATAAGGTTTATAAGAGGAGACTTCTTCCCTGTTACTAGCCAGAAGAGGGTACATCTTGTGTGCAGTGGTGGTTCCACAAGTTGTTTTCTAGATTCAATTTGACCTGGGTATGTTTGTCTTGTTGACTGCATAAGCTACTTTATGTGCAAGTTCACACTGCTATGCTAGAACCTATGGGAGTAAGCTGGTGTAGGAGATGCAGATCTGAAGTAAGCATAGGGCTGCTCTCAGTGTATTTGGTAGCGACGGGAGGATGACCGGGTTAGGGTTTGGCAGGGGTAATCCATCTGTCAGCTTCACTTACAGTGATCCTTATTGAATAAAATTGCAGCTTCTGTTTTCCTGCATGCTTATTTTCCTTTCCTGTGTTGTATTGTTCAGCAGTGCTGCTCACAGAGGACATTATCCATCCTGCAAACTCAAGTGCTCTATATATGAACTTCAGTATTTCAGGTTTTGGCAAGGGTCACTAACTACATTCATGGATACAGCAGCCTGTGATATTAAAATAGTACTGTCCAAAATGCAAGATCCAAACTATTTAGCCACAGAGATTACCAGGAAAACTTCCTCTTGGTAGAAGTGGCTAATAGGAGGCCACCTCTGCTTAAGACTTTAGGAGCTTTGGGGATCTTTGAATGTGTGTATGTGGAAATAGAAGACATTAATAGTTTGGTGTTTGCTTTGTGATAAGATCACCTTCAGTCTCGTTCCTCTTCTATGTCCTCTAAATCTTTAGGGCTGAGCAGGGAGATGAAGATGTGTATGTATCACTTTGGTCTTACTCCTCAGACTCGGTAAATTTTTTGTGGAATGGAACAGTTGTGGCCTGGTGTGTTTCTGATTAGCCACCACACTATGCTGGAAAATACATTTGTACCTCTTCAGTCTTGTCTTGTGGATGTCTCCTTTGGTTGTATTCTCATCCATTCTGATTTCCTCACTTAAGATCTATTTGTTTGTATATTTTAAAGGAATTCAGACCTACTGAACAGCCTCATTTATGCTAAGGTTGGTGTGCAGATAGAGATATGAGAAGAATAATTTGCTTTTTGTGACAGTAAAGCTGGGCTTTCCTTTTAAAAGTGAATTAGGAGGTGAAATGTAGCCTAGTAAATGAAAACCTATGCCTTCTGGTTTTGCTTATAGATCTTTATAGATGAAAGAGTTCTAGCTTTTATCTAGAAGAACATTTTGGATGTTGACTTGCTGGAGAATCTGTTGTTTTCCTTTCTACTTCTCATTTTATGAAATGATTCATGACCATTAAAGCCTCAGAAATACCAAATGAAAGCCACAATTCTTTTGTCTACAGTCTTAATCATTTTCATCCTCTTTTTCAAGCTTCCCTCTCTCTAATGTTTTGCTGGAGGACATCAGAATATCCAGTGATGTTCAGCTGAGGTTTCAAACTAAATTTTTTTCCTTTCAGGAGCATTTTCCCCTCTCTTTTCTCCTTTGTTTTCCCCTCCATTATTTCATCTTTCTCTTTTCTCTATGTACAGGCTAAATTACCAGTGTCTGCTAGTGACGAGGTTAACTAAAACATTGGGATCTGTATCAACAGGATTTGTCTGTTCAATTGTGGCAGCTATGCTGTTAGCTGGCCTTTGGAAAAGACAATATACCTATCCTAGCAAGGAGAGAGGCAAAAGATAAGATACAACCTTTAGCAAAGGGAGGCAGAGAAATGCTGCTATCTTACCTAACATAAATCTTCCAGTAGCTTGAAGGAGAAGCACTTTAAAGCACAAGTTAATGGCATTGCTTAACACCTAAGGGCATTCATTCACTGATAAGTGCTGAACAAGTGTCAGGTTTAGGAGACTCCCTCAGAGCTTGCGTTTGTTACAAGGTGGTAATGGTGTGTAACACCTGCTCTTACTGCATCCTCTGGGAAAACCTCGACAAGGGGCTGGCTAGCCTCAGGGTTTGGCTGGCCAGCCTGACCCACACCAGTCGTGCTGCTGTTCAGCTCAGTGCAATGCAGACTGGCTGAGCTTCCCCTTTAGGGAGATTTGTTAGAGGTATACTTCCATCTATAGCCTTGAGCAGGCTAATGCGTGAGTATGGGAATCATAGAATCATAGAATGGTTTAGGTTAGAAGGGACCTCAGAGATCATCCAGTTCCAGTGGCCTGACATAGGCAGGGAAACCTCCCACTAGAACAGGTCGCCCAAGGCCTGATGGAAGTGGTGCAGTATGTGTAGCCTGGTCTTTTCCTGTTCTTCCATTGGAGTGACATCTAAACAGCAAGGCATTGCTGTAGCCCACAGTTAGATGTTTCCCATGGGATACTATTTAGTGGTGCCAGGGTAGAAAGGCTGTGATTTCTTGTCCTGTGAATGCACCTTTTAATTTATTTTCTTTAAAAAAAAAAAAATATTAAAGAAAGTACCTGCAGATCCCCTCCTGTTTACCAGCCATGCTTGTCTGGCTCAGCAGATAGTCTTTTGTGGTGGGTTACTCCTATTTTACATGCCTCATACAGGCATGTAGACTGAGTGTCAAAGCAGACCTACTGACATGCTCAAGTGGAACAATGCGGGAGTGCCAGAAACGCGTCTATCCCTGGCTATGAATGAGAACAATGCCTGGCTGTCAGGTTAGATGAGTCAGTCCCTGCAAGTGATGGTCAGATTTTCAGAGCAAGTGTGGAAGAATTCACTTTGTGTCAAATGCTGTTGTTGGATTGCTGTATTTAGCTGTCACAGTGTGATGGAAATTAGGGTTAGGGAAATGTTCAGTGTTGCTGCAGGATACTTGCGTGTCATTTTGAACTCTTGACTTGCACATAGGCTGGAGCCAAAGATATTGTAGAGCTGCTCAGCATGTTATTTTTTCATTTGAACTGAGCCAGGATTCTGGGACAGCGGTATCCTTACTGTCAGAGTGAGAAATAGTTATCATATTAGGCTCTCTGCATGGCACAAACATCCAACCTCACTTGTTACACAGTACATCAGATGTTGTCCTTTCTATGCATTTTTTTTCATTAAAAATTAATTATTATTCTTTATGGAATAATAGAAGCGAAGTTTTGTGTTTCCTCTGAGTTTAGCAATTTTCCCTAGTTTTTGCTTTTATACCATTGAAATAAATAGCTTCAGGAGTCCTTTTAATAATTCTTCACTGCATGATGAAAAAGGACAGAGTAAAAACATCCTCTTTTGGACAACAGAGAAACAGTCCTTGTTTAAAGGATTTGGCATACCTGCAAACGAGGTTTATGCATATTAAATGCAGATCCATGCCTGTGGCTTTTGCTCCCATCCACATAGTTAAGTCTTTCAGTTTCTGGATGTGCTTACTGGAAGCAACAAGGTCAAAGAACAATCAGGCTTCTTTGCTGGGCTCTTGTACCCAAAGTGTACAGGTACAGAGTGCGCAGGTGTTGCAGGTGGCTTGGGAAGGCTGCCTGTTGGGTGCTGTGGCCATTAGCTACAGTGTTCCACTGGTACATGGACATTCCCTTACTGGTTCCGCTGCTCCATGGAGGAAGGAGTAGATACCAGCACAGCAAAAAGAAGTTCTCTTGATAATGACCTTTAATTTGTACACCAAGTACCTGGCTTCGATCACTGAGATGGGGAAAGACCTTAGAAGTCTGTGAAGTCCAACCTCTGCTCAGAATGGAGTGAACTTAAGTTGCGTTGCTCATGGCCATGTCCACTTAGATTCAGAGCATTTCTAAGGATGGAAAATCTTGATTCAGTGGGAAAGCTGAGTAAAGCTCCAGTGGAGTCAGCACAGCTGGGCCACTCCATGATTTTAGCCTTTACGCTGAGACACTGAGAAGTCTAGAAAAGTACATAAAGCTCTTTTACAGAAAAAAAAATGTAGTGTGAATATGTGTCTCTTGAAAACAACTAGTAAAAGCTATTCCTCTTTATATTTTGGATCCTTAGCTGCCATTTCTTAGTGTTGGTTATATTCAGACTTAGACAACCGCATTTTAAAGACCAGCATAACATTTTTTTAGGTGCATTTCATTATTCCTTTTAATTCCCAGTGCAAATATGAAAGTACCACTGCAATTCTATGTAGAAATGATCAGCAAATAATCTTTGGTACAGTTTTAGCAGGTACCAGTTTTACTTGCATAAGAAGGAAAATAGGAAAAGGATATTCTAAAAATAACCATTGGCTGCTACTGATGATTTAAATTGTATCTCCTCTGCCAGAAAGTTGAGTCCCTACATTGTGTTCAACATATGCTAGCCTCTGCAGCCAAATAGTTAACAGAAGTCCTTCATTAAACATTTTCTTGCAAGGAAGAATTCCTGTGTATTTTCCTAGGGAGAGGAAAATTGAGTTGAGGGAATGATTAGAAACCCTTCCTGGTATGCCTGCATCTCAACTCAGTTCTAACTGGTGCTCAGCTCTCTCTCTTACTCTCTCAGCTGCTCTCTGCCCACTCTGTCTGGTCTCTCCAATTTCTTTGAGACCCACACTTTGGGTTTGATTCAGCCTGGGTTACGCCAGCATTGGCCAGTGCATGGCAGTGCTGCTGACAACATTGCTGCCTGAAGTGTTGCTCACAGCAATGCCAGAAACTCTTCCTCCCGTGGGAACTGCAGATGGACAACACTTTCTTCGGGACAGGCCTGTAATTTCCTTGAGAGGTCACAGGCAGGGCAGAGCAGGGATGTACAGAATTAGCAGCACAGGGCTCTGACTGGGTCACTGCCTGGGCTCTGGAGATGACTGCCACAATGCTGGAGGTACTCTGCTGCTGGCTTCATACAGGGCTTTTGAACATCTCCCTCACTTCTCCAGCTGACACCTCATGCTGCCCGATTGTGGGCACTGCCAAGCTTAGCATGATTTGCTTCCCATGTTATTACACTGGTGTGTCGCTCCAGAAATCCACCTTCAGTTGCTGGGTAATCACATGCAGTACAGGAGAGCCAAGCAGTCAGTCATCCTGCTGAGATGGGGCAAGCGAGAAGTGGACCCAGGTGGTGAGATGATGTCAGTGTTTCCTCATGGAGAACAGACACCATTTATTGGAGAATTGCATGACAGGCAGAGGCTGTGTTGCAGCCACAGCCTGGTGTAGCACAATGCTGACACGGGGCAGGACCACGTGTGTCCGTCTAAAGAAGCTGAAGCTGCAGTTCTGCCTGGGCTCCATCCCCATGCAGGTGGGAAGGACAGACAAACCTTCACTCTATAGTGGGGGATGGATGCTCTTTGCAATTGTTCCTGAAAAGCATCCTCTGGTTTGAGGCATGCAGATTCTGTCAGCCAGACCTACCACTTTAATTATCAGAATGCTGTCAGAATTAAGTGTCTCAGAATTTTGAGATGAACTATTTCTCTGCTGCTTTAAGACTTTTCTAGTTGATGACTAATGTCTTTCGATAATTATTTGATTAATTTTGGTACTGCATTTGTACTTGCATAACATTAATCAAAGACCTAATTTCTTGTTTATTTTGGACATCTTTGGTGAAACTCTGGGTATCAGTCCTTCTGTCTCTTAGCACCATACCGTTACAGAAATCCTTTTATACTTTTAAAGTTTGTAACTTAGAAGAGTAGATTTAGATTGGATGTTAGCAACAAGTTATTTGCCATGAGGGTGGTGGAACACTGAAATAAGTTGCCCATGGAACTGGTTGAGGCCCCATCCCTGGAGGTAGTCAAGGTCAGACTTGACAAGGCTCTGAGCAACCTGCCCTAGCAGAGGATGACCCTGCTCACTGAAGGGGAGGTAGGACCAGATGACAATTGGAGGTCCCTTCCAACCCAAACCATTCTGAGATTCTATAACTGACTCTAAAATAGAGTGAGAGACTCATCCATTTCAAATTGCAATGGGAACAGCTTTGTAGCTGAGATGCTCTCTCCTTCCTCTGGGGTTTGTTGTGAAAGGAAGGTGCTGTGACACCACAAGCGGCTTGGGCTGCATTGAAGTATTTTGCTTATTTTATCATTACAAACTGGGTTTTTATAACTGAACTCTTTGTAGTACTTTCCAGGAAAACAGTTTTATAAGAATATAAAATGCTTCTTTAGTATTCATAGCCTATAACATCAGCAGGAAAATACGATCTATTAAACACAACAGTAGGTAACTATTTAAATTAAGTACCACAACAGAACATTTACAGTTTGGTTGATGGTTTCCATTATATTACATGAGGTAAATTCTTATTCCCTTGAATATTTATGGTGATTTGTTACTACAGTGTCTGATCACTTCATAGATACAAATCAATTTAACTTTCAAAATTAATTGTTTTAAATGACATTTTGCAAATAGGCACGAATAAAGAACACTCACTCTTAAGGAAGCAATGGTCAGACTTTAATATAGGTTTCTTTTATGAGCTAGACATGAAAATGTGTTCCACTGGAAAATGCACTTGTCAGGCTCAAAGTGTTCCATGGAAGTACAGTTTGATGACTTTTAAATTTTAAAATATTTTTTTAAAGCTAAGCATACTGCATCTGAGTTGCAGTTTTTTTTGGTGTATGGCTTAGCCTGTGGACAGCTTCAAGACTCCCAGGGTCTCTGACTTCATGGTTACTGGCACATCTAGGTTTTCCAAAGCTCCATTTTGAAAACAGATTTTTAAAATCAGTTTTCCCCACAGCACAGAAATCTGCTTCTGGCCCTTAACTTGGACCAGATGGTCCCTAAAGCCATGTACTCACTGAGACTGAAGTTTTGACAGAGTACCTAAACATTACAGCCATTTATAGATTCTTACCAACCTGGATGGGAAATGGGTGATTTATGCCTGTACATTATAACAGGTAGCAACAAACCCATTCTCTCTGTCTTATTAAGTTTCATTATTTCTTCTGACTGGAGAAGGTGAAAAGCAATTTCAGTTGTCTGCTTGCCAGTCTTACTTGGCAGTTGACCGTGGAGCAACATTTGGCATTGATGAACAGGGAACTCTAGGAAAGTTACATGGCTGGAGCCCTGTGGGAAGCAGCTGACACAACTAAAACTGAATACATTGGAATTACATGAATAAGACTTTGAGTCTGTAACACCAATTGCAGGAAGGGGAAAAGGCCCTGCAACAGGTCCAGTTGAGTTCCTCTTGTTCACAATAGTTACCACTTTGTAATTGAACCTGTGGAGGGTAATGGAAGTGTTTTGTTTTGACTTTAGTTTTGTCACCAAGCACCTCATGAAAAGTCTAGGTGTCACCAAAGCTGGTGTAATCACAACACTTGACATTGTATTAGCAATGCAAATCCCTGAATAAATACAGTATAAAAGTCTTGTTAGTTGGAAAATGTGCATAAATAAACGTTTCTGTATGCTGAGATTGTTTAAGTTGCCTCACCATATGAGGTAGCTGTTGTTTACTTAGTGCAATACTAGGGGTGAAGAACCTTCTGAAAGAGCAAAGACAAAATAATAATAGAAAACTTTTCCTAAAACAATAAACACTTTAAATCTGTCTCTGATCTGTATATGCTATTTCAATAAAGCAGCTTTGAGGAAGTATTGGTTTATAGTTATCTTTAGTTGCATTAATCTAGTAATTGCTTACAATATTAATAAAAGTTGTAAATTTTATTTCTGTGAAGATTATTAAACATAAAACAAAAGGAAGCTAATTTTCCAGTGTTTGAAGTTATTCTTACTAGCTTTATGTGTGTCGATAGATGCATTAAGTAGGGCTAACCTTACTTGCATGGATAGATGCATTAAAAATCCATCAGGGACATAGAACTGTTTCCACTTTTATGGTTTTACCCATAAAGTAATAATAGCAATAGCTCCATATCTTGTCAGCTTTGTCACTAAACTCTAGCGATGCAGTTATTTGAAAGGATAAAACATGAATGGGAGAAATGTGTTGGGAAGAAAAATTCCTATGCATCCATAATTTAAGAAAGGCAGTAGTCCCTTCATACTAATTTCACAGGACATGGTCTCTCTACATGCACCCATATCCTTAAATTTTTTGATAGTAAGTCATTTTTGCTAATGGAGCATTTACCTGTTTTGGTTCATGGTTGTCATGTTTCACTCATAGACACGTACATGGTCAAAATACATGCATGGATGAAACAGGGAACAGTAACACTGCTTTGGAGTCCAGAGAAGCACCATAAAGGATAGAAAGTATCAGACCAAGAGTGCTGGGTGTACTCTCTGTCCTCTAATGGTGATGAATGTGATCCCTCTTTTTGTATTTAAAGGGGAGTTTTTCTCAAAACTCTGTGTGCAGCTTTTCCAGATACGGAGTAATAGGAAACAAGATTTGCCCATTCTGTTCCTGTTCTTTGATTGTTACTGATTTGATGTCATGATTATGATGCAGTTTTCAATTTGAAAGAGCGTACATTGCCTGAGCAACCCGATAGCTGAAAGCATGTGCTGCTGCTACAAACGTACACCTCTACAATTAATTATTGAAATGTGCATTGTAGTCATTTACTTATTCTGGTTTTATGGCTCTACTTTTAAAACGTATTTTCAAGTAAAAATATTTTTTTTTTTCCCCCCCTCCCAGACCAAATGTATGTGGAGCACGTTACAATGCTTACTGTTGCCCTGGATGGAAAACTCTACCTGGTGGAAACCAATGCATAGTCCGTAAGTTAATCCTCTTATGTGTTCTAACTGAGGTTTATCTCTGTCCCTCTATCTCAGGGTATTTTAAACTGTGTACCAGAATTAAAATGTGTTTCTGTATGGTTTCAGTAGCAGCTCCACATGATCTCTTTACCATTTAAAATATATCAAGCTAATATACAAAATTTTGTGGTCAAAAATACAGTGATGTGATACCACTACTTAACAAAGGATTAATCTCATCCACATGTTCTGTTGAAGTCTGTGGTAAAGGAATCCTAGGGATGTGTGGACTCTCAGGAGCTGTGGAACATGGTAATCTGTTTAAGTAAATATAAGGAGGCAAGAGTATCGGGCCAGCTAGTACATTTTCTTTGCTTGTTTGGACCATATCCCTGAAATATATATGTATGGTTATAAATATATACATACATATAGCATAGTGCTGTGTGCATATTCATGTGTAATGGTACATACAATGCATCAGAAATGGTTGTTAAGGGCACTTTGCCTAAGGCTGGTAAGGCCCTGCCTAGAGCTGCTGAGGCAATGTGCTGCCAGATGGGAATTATTACACTTGTATGTGTCTGGTGCAGAAATAAAGGGGCTGTTGTAATGCTGCCTCAGTGCCATCCTTCCTCCAAGAGTCATCTAGCAAAATGGACTAGAGTTTTGCTTCTCCAAAGAAATCTTCTTGTATGTAGTGTGGCCTGTGGCCAGATTGTCTCGGTGTAGGCTTTAGCTGTCCCCTATAGAGAGGACAAACTGTTTTGGAATCTGTTGTATGCAGTTTAATGAGTTTGTAGGTACTTGTTTTATGGTGCTGAATGCATGTTTTCTATCAGGTGTTTTTCATGTGTCTGAGGTTTTGGAAGCATATTTTAAAGGCATTTATGTTTTCTTTATAGCAATCTGCAGACATTCCTGTGGGGATGGATTTTGCTCTAGACCAAACATGTGCACATGCCCAAATGGTCAGATAGCCCCCTCCTGTGGTTCAAAATCAAGTAAGTATTTCTTCTGTGTCTTTGATACTGTGCTTTTGAGTCTGTGAAGGTACCAGTATGTAAGGTAATTGAGTGGTTAGTATTTAAGGTAAATAATGTCCAGGTCGCCACGCGTAGTTTTACCATAGGAAAGAAAGAGCAGCCTCCTATTATGAAACTGAAGAATGGTTCAGAGACAGACTATTTAAGACACTTTTCTTTGCCTAATTAAAACCAAATTTTTGTTTGTTTTCTTGAAAGCTATATTTATTTTCTAATTTTGAAACACTAATTCCAGTCTACTTTCTTGAAAATGACTTATCTCAATTCAGTGCTAGACATGCACACATGTACAGCACAAAAGTTGTAATGGTAGGGAAGCGACTTCACAATTGGCTGAATGTGAGTTGCTTTGTGATGACACTTTCATTTTGAGGGCTTACTAGGCCAAACACTATTCTATATTTTACATATATAGGCCTACAGGTATTACAGAATTTCTTGCTAGGCTCAATGCCTCTCTTATAAATCTAATATTGATGACTTCATTCAGGTGATAATTGCTTAGGTGCTAGTGGTAAAAAACTGGGCAAGGATCTTAAGTGGAACAGCTTTTCATAAAAAAAAAAAAAAAAAAAAAGAGAGATTTGGAAATTAACTTTTCAAAGAAATGACCTTTTTGTAGAAATGTTTGCATGTCAAAATGTTTGGGTTTTAAGGACATTTAAAACCAAATTAGAAGTTAGATCCAGAAAAATGTAAGTAAAATAATGTTCAGTGAAACAGATAGCTCAGTGACTATTCATGGGCAGATTTATCCGATAGGAAGTAGGATTTTTCTTGGGATAGTATTTCAGTTCATATCTGAGATGCCAGCCGTCAAGTCTACATCTTACTATGGTGCTTGTCTCTTGAAATGTAGACTATTTTGATTTTTATATAAAATGTGTAGTCCCTGGGAGAATTTTTAAGGAAAAAGGTTCCCACAAATGCTTTTAACTATCTGAACCTTAGTCAGTGGGGGATGCAGTCTGCTGCAGCCTGTAATATGCAAAATGTTAATCCTTTTAATTCTGAGTATCCTTTCAGACTCAGTGTGTGGTCTTCTTTGTCCCTGTATTTTACCTTGCTGGTTTTTCACTTTCCTAGTTGATAAGAGTTTTCCCACATAACTGACCACTTCAGCTTGTGGTGTTAGCATCTTTTGTGGAATAACAGTGGAAAAATAATAACAACTGTGGAATGTAATGGAATGGCATGTACTAAAATGGTAAATATTGTTCTTTGTAGTTCAACCTCTTTCTCAGGCGCCTGTGATGTGTGTTAGGGAGAGGCCAGCACGAGGAGGGTATGGAGCTTTACAGTTCCCAGAGAGTAGTGGAAGGAGGAAGGATGCAAAATGCTGCACAAACGGGTGTTGTTGCATTCCTGCCTTGATTTGCAGCTACTGCTTAACTAGGTGCATATGCCTTAGTCCTGTAAGCCAGTAAAGGAAAGTATGACCTTCTCCCAAGTCCTGTTCAGCATACAGAAGGGGAGATATATCCCTACATCTGTTACATGTTTTGGCACCTTTGTAAAAGTCAGGAACAAGTGGGCCTTAGTATTACCTCATTCTTTCTCTTAGGCCACACTGAGATATTTTATGAGTCAGGACTTAAAATTAAATCCAGAATATGACTAACGTTACAGTTCTTGGGATCCTTTTTCTGAAGCACTCTATCATTGATCTCCACAATTTTAGCCTTTGTTGGAGTTACACAGAGCACAGAATCACAGAGTGGCAGAAGCTGAAAGTGACCTCTGAAGGTCTAGTACAAACCTTCTGTTAGAGCAGGATTAGATAGATAAATGGGTGCAGAAGACTTTAATACAGTTTTTAATGCACCAGCTTCTAAAAGGTATATAGTATAGTGATTGTTTTTTGACAATTGTTTCCTCTATATAGAAATATTTTGGTGCTCATAACCTTTAATCAGTGCTGACATTTTCCTTACATTGCTACGTAACTTTGCCCACTTTTAAATGCCCTTTTCTCTATACAGTATAACACTTTGCAGATAGACTTAGCGGTCGGCTTAAAAGAGGATACTGTTTATAATCAGTGCAATGATTGAGATACATTTCTTGCGTGTGGTCACATCATCAATTTCAGTTACTAAACCAAACCAATTCTAAAAGCAAAAATATCTTGAGTTGTAGAGAGGAAAGACTTGACTGCTTCTGTGCACTCTCCTGTGATGTTTATGACCCAGCAGCTCATTAGGACTTAAAGAACCTACACATTCTGTAAAGTCATTTGCACTGCTGGCACTGTAGACAAAACCCATGCGTACGGATTTACTTGGTATAACACAATGACTTAGATCTGCTATAAGGAAGCAAAGTGAGCATAAAGACAAAAAACGCTGTTTGATAAGAAAAGATTACTGTCAGCACCCATTAGCAGCAGTTAATATTTTGTCAGAATATGCACTCATGAAGCCTTATTTTAATTGTATGTTTTAACAAATAAACAGTATTATTATCATTAAAATAACAATCATAAGTAAATGCTACAAGTTTGTCATATTCAAAGTACAAATAACAAATATGAGTGAAAATGTCATGATTAGATGGTGTGGCTTCTGATACATGAGATGTTTCTAAGTTGTCTTTTGGATATTTTTAGGCTATGTGTGTCTGTAGTTTATGACATGTTCAACCGTAGACACAACCCAGATTTACAGTGGCTCTTGCAGGCTGGTTGTATGTCAGAATCAAGTAAGTAATGCAGTTTGGAAAGCATGAAGATTGGAAAGCAAAACAAAGTCCTCAAGTTTGAGTCTTATGCAGGTCTGTTAGGACGTTTCTGATTATGAGTCAGCTGTAGGAATCTGATCATGGTTGGAGAGATCACCTGGTGGTTTTGTCAGCAGGGGTTTTCTTGACATCAAGAGTCATGCTGACTGAGCATGCTGACTGAGTAGTGAATTTTTGGGTATGCTTACAGTAGGGTTGGAGATATGATTGCCATGTGTGGAGGCATTTCCTTCACTAGCTCTGGTGTGTAGGTGGCTCTGAAGTTGCAGGTGCATGTGTGGGGAGATGTCCAGCACCTTGTGCTGTGCCAGCACTGCAGTGGCTGCTCCCTCCCAGATCATCTGGGCCACAGCTACTTAGCCCAGATAATGTGCTGTAGTCATGCCCCTGTGTGCTGCAGACATACCCTGTGGTGCTTCCATGGTGTTGGAATCGCTGCTTTGCCCTGTGGGAGTGGGCGAGTGATTGAGGAGAAGAGTTTGTCCTTCAGCATCAGGTACCCACTGCTGCTCCCATGGTTATGGCTCAAGTGTGTCTCAGCTCGGGTACTGGTTTTGCCTCTAATTTGTTTTAGCCATGATAGCTTTGGCTGGCCTAAAGAGGGGCAGCGTTTGCTGATGGAGGCTGTCTCAGAAGGAGGATAGCTGTGACAGAGGTGGCAAGAGCTGTGGTGGGTGCTAGGGGTGCCAGCTGGTGGGCACGAGTGTCTGTGCTCCCCGGCAGACTGGTTACACTGGCCAGTGCAGAATGGGGCCTGCTCCGCTCCCCCAAGCAGGTTCAGAGCAACTAGCCAGGGATTGAGGCCTCCTGGGAGACTGTGAACTGCTGCAGGGTAGGGGGAGGCTGGAGTCTGGCCACTGGGCTTTGTGCTTCAGCGTCCCACTCCTTCGGGTGCCGTGGGAGACGTCTGTTCAGTGGCAGTAAAACCTGGATCTCAGCCCCATCCCTTGTATTCTTTTGCTGTCAGAAGTGGTAAAAGGTCTCGAATCTGAAATATTTCCAGAGTTTTCAAGGTTGCTGCGGGTTTTCTCAGCACCCCATGCAGGGCTGCGGGCCCGCGGCCCCATCCCACGCCAGCTGCCGTCTCCTCTGAGTCAGTCACTCGACAGAAAGCACGCCGAGCATCTGGGATGAGCTGAGCCTGTCATTCCTTGTTTACAGCTCCTGGCAGGCAAAGCCCTGCGTCATGCACGGCCGGCCTTGGGAGTGTTTCCTCGGCAGTGGCACGGAGAGACGAGAGGCAGCTTCTAATACCGGCGCCCGCTGGCCGGCTCCGCAGCATGCCCTCACCTGGTGTCTGCTGGCCAGCCCAGCAACATGCCCTCACCCGGTGCCTGCTGCCCAGCCCTGCAGCATGCCCTCACCAGTGGCACGGAGAGACGAGAGGCAGCTTCTAATACCGGCGCCCGCTGGCCAGCCCTGCAGCATGCCCTCACCCGGTGTCTGCTGCCCAGCCCTGCAGCATGCCCTCACCCGGTGTCTGCTGCCCAGCCCTGCAGCATGCCCTCACCCGGTGCCTGCTGCCCAGCCCTGCAGCATGCCCTCACCCAGTGTCTGCTGGCCAGCCCTGCAGCATGCCCTCACCCAGTGCCTGCTG
>VWZI01007852.1:510291-548287 GCA_013396835.1 Psilopogon haemacephalus
CCAGCCCTGCAGCATGCCCTCACTCAGTGCCTGCTGCCCAGCCCTGCAGCATGCCCTCGCCCAGTGCCTGCTGCCCAGCCCTGCACTGTGCCCTCACCCAATGCCTGCTGCCCAGCCCTGCAGCATGCCCTCACCCGGTGCCTGCTGCCCAGCCCTGCACTGTGTCCTCACCCAGTGCCTGCTGGCCAGCCCTGCAGCATGCCCTCACTCAGTGCCTGCTGCCCAGCCCTGCAGCATGCCCTCACCCAGTGCCTGCTGCCCAGCCCTGCACTGTGCCCTCACCCAATGCCTGCTGCCCAGCCCTGCAGCATGCCCTCACCCGGTGCCTGCTGCCCAGCCCTGCACTGTGTCCTCACCCAGTGCCTGCTGGCCAGCCCAGCAGCATGCCCTCACCCAGTGTCTGTTGGCCAGCCCAGCAACATGCCCTCACCCAGTGCCTCCTGGCCAACCCAGCAACATGCCCTCACTCTGGTGCCTGTTGCCTGGCCCTGCAGTGCAGCTTTGGCCTGGGCTGAGGATCTCAAGCTCTCACAACTCACATCTTTTAGTTTGGAGTGTTAGAGTAGACGGTGTGGGTGTTACCTTTTGGTTGCTTGGTGAGCTCCTTGGTGGTTGTGGTGTGACAGTGTTCTTGGTGTGAAGAAGTTTTAAATGTATTTATTCCTGTTCTGGTTTCATAAGTTTTTGACTTCAGAAGTTTCCAGTGTAGAATGTTTAGAAGTTGGACCTGAAAGACAACAGTAATTGATTAAAAGCAATAGTATGTTCATGTTGTTAACATTTCCTGTGAATATTAAGTTAAAGCAAAGCTATATGCATTGTTTTACCAGCCTCATGGTAGTTCCTGTGCTTTTTCCTTGAGTCTCTGTTGATGTAGTACCTTGGAACAGGTTATTTCATTTACTGGAATATATCTGCTGACATTAATGGAATTGTTGATATAGCTGAGAAAAGAGACTCTGGACCAGCATTATTAAGCTACTTTTCAAACATACAATCTTAAAATCATCATCTGCACTCCAGACAGCCTTTGTGTGTATTTGTATAAACTTCTGGAAGGGTAATATTTCAGAATAGCCTGTATGATTATGGTAAGGCTGTTTTCAACATTCCTGCAGAAGGTGGCACAAAATAAATAATTAGTTCATTGACTATATGACAGTGATTTTCAAGCATGGTTGGACAGGAGAAAGCTCACTGGTTTGAATGGCTGATTTTAATGAAGGTGACTGAGTGTCCCAACACTACCCCATAATGAATTTAGTTTAAAAAAAAAAGGAAGAAATATTTTACCTTGGAAGGGTTCCCTTAAGAAGCAGTAAGACAAATTATGGAAACTTCATGTGTGTGTGCGTGTTATGTGTATAATCACTTCTGTCCCAAAATGAGGAAATACATTTTAGTTTTTCTCTAACAAATAATATGAAAATCATCATATAAGCTACTGTTAACCTTTTTATCTCAAATGTAGTTCAAACTACTTAAATGGTTTTGGTCTTCATGTGGGAATGGAAATTAGCTTTTTGGCATAGCTTGCTCTAATTGAAATCAGTTTGTGGTTTTTAAGTTCCTTCCCTGCTTGACAGATGATATCATTTCCTATGCTTTTTGTAATCCCCTCTGTTTTCCTAAGATTGTATGCAGCTAAGTCGAGCTACACATTTTAAAGTAACTATACACCTTTTTCTGACCTACTTAGGACATTGTCCAAAAATCTTCACCAGACAGTCACTCTGTATTTGCAAACAGTTTTGCTTTTTGTTGAGGAATGTTAGTACATTTTTGTTACCCGAAGTACTTAAGTACATCAGAAGTAGAATAAAGATGTATTATACCTGTTAGACACACAAGAAGTGTAAGACACAGTTTTTACTTTTATAGTTTAAGAATTAAATGTAGCAGTGCTTTAAAATTTTTTTTTTTGACCGCAGTACCTGTTTAGCTGTTCTGTGGATTCATATAGAAGGCAATAATATTATTCTTTCTGCTTGGAAATAAAAATAAAAGTCCACTCAGGTATTTCTGAACTGTGAAAAGCTGAGTGATGCTTGAAGGCTTTGTGCAGCAGGAAAAAAAAAAAAAAATCAGTGGTTGGCACAGCACCTGTGAGCAACTGGCACTGGTGGGTCATGCAGTTTGTACTTCTTCTTCCTGAGCATTTGAGACTGTGCTGTAGGTATCCAGTGCTCCATCACGATTTACTGAAATGCTGATGTGACTGTAATCCTATCTGGGGAGGAGCCTTTCATGTGGTTCCTGTTAAGAGGGACCATTTCCCCACTGCTTGCTGGAGTGCCAGCCAGGTTCACAGCTGTGCTGGACAGCAGGACCTGTAAGGAGGACTTCACTTCGTTGGAGCCCTGCCCATTTTTCTGTGCTTGGTGAAGAGCCTGACATGCTTAAATCTGTTCCTAATGTCCTGTTAAAAAATGTATTTGTCCACGTTACTAGAAGAATGCAGCCCAAACTTTTGTGCTTTACTAGCATATTGATAATTATAAATGGTAGGGCGCAGTTGAGGAGAGCATGATGCTGCTCGCTTGCATTACTCCTGGCAAGGGAAGGTTGTTGACTCTGGGGAAATGCTGTCTGTGAGCTCTGCAGACTCAGCACAGCAGCCAGCAGCAGCTTTACTGTGAAGTGGAGTGAGCCCACAGATGGCATACAGAAAAAGATTGCTCTTTTGCTTTCTTTTCATTGAAGAACACCTACCTGGCCAAATCAGTTTCTTGTATTGCATGTTTTAGCAGAAACAGGCTGTCTTCAGAAGCTTCCTTATATGCTTCCCTTTGATACATCCCTCCCCCCTCACCCAGATGATAAGACCCTTTCTTCTTGGTGTTACCTGTCAGATGTTTGGTACATTTTCCTTGCCAATGGCATTTTCTCATCACTGCAAACTAGGAGACAAATTCTGTGGGGTTATGTTCATATGGAATACCTTTGACTTCAGTGAATAAAGGTGATAGAAAATTCTTGTATATTCTTTAGAAACTGTCAGTACTAATTAGTACTGTTTTCTGTACTGCCCTTTCAAGTATCTGTTCTAAGATAAGTCTTTTTTGGTTTCTGATACTGGTTTCTAGTTCACAGAATCAATCGCTAAAACAAGAAAATCCCTTAGCAGACAGTTGATTGGTTCTGACTGGTTTAATTGAGGAAAGTCTTTTTTCCTTTCAAGTACAACACTGTAACATCCGATGCATGAATGGAGGAAGCTGCAGTGATGACCATTGCCTCTGCCAGAAGGGATACACAGGAACACACTGTGGACAGCGTAAGTACACTTCTATTAATGTAGATACTGTATACACTTAAGTAATTCTAGAATGTGTGGCTTGGGCACCCTTTAGCACTAAATTTCAGCTGTTACTGAGCTTGGTTTTGATCAGGTGCAATGGAATTTTACAGGAAAACACATGGCTGTGTAGTGAATGCTGAGTGAATTCTTTCTGATCAGGACTTAAAATAAACATAATGTGAATTTATAATAATTTGATATAATGTGATCCTCCAGTTCTCACTCTACCATCATTCCTATTGACCTCCAGGGCTTTCCACTCACTAGAGCAATAGACCATACATAGAGAATTTACATGAGATTGAGTTGTCATCTTGTAGGCACAACGAAGCTTTTTGATATGAAGTCTTATTTTTATTTCAGGGTTTTGTTTCATACTTAGCTAGTATGCTTGAGGAACTTTGCTCATTTTGATGTTGTTTTATGAGAGTTGATTGACATGTTTTTGATTTCCTCAATCAATCCTGAGCCAACAGCATTCCTGGATCTGCTGCTTGAAATCTCTCCCAAGCTGACTCTGGTGGTCTCTTGCTCCTCTTGGCTAGAGTGCTGTGAAGAAAGTCAGGGATGTAGACACTGCTTTTAAGCAAGGCTGTCGTGTTGCTATCTAGTGAACTATTGGTCTGACAGAGAAAATGTGTTTAGCTTCTTTAATGAAAACCTTTTGTGCTCTGTCAAAATCAATGGCACACTTTACATGAACTTCAGTGCAACCAGGAATTTACCCTAATAATCTGGAAGAGGATCACATAGTGAAAGGATTAAGAATCATATTTCTGCCTTCTTTGTGAAATATCAAGTGGATAAAAGAGGATAAATGGAAACCTCCTTTTTTACCGAAGTGAATGTGAAATAGAGCAAAGAATAACATTACTCAATGAGCATCCAATTGTATTTAAAAAAGCCTTTTTCATGTGCACGTTAAATTTTCTGATTCATTTTGAGTGAAAATGCTTTTGGAGTTTACTATGAAAAAAATTGGGTTCTGTATCTAGTGACCCTATCATAAAGGGGAAGAGTATTTTGGATTATCTTAGCCAAAATAGATCTTGATTACATTTTGCTATCCTAGTTGGTAGGATGAATTATTTAACATCAACAAACAGCCTTTTAATACTGGTTTGTATTTCTGTCATGATAGGGGAACAAATAAATTTTCAAGTGTACATCAGAACAGGGAAAAATTTTGAGCATTTAGAGACGATTTTTTTTAATGTACCTTTTATCTACAATCTCTACTATGTCATCATTTCTTTGTTGAAAGTTTGAAAGAGATATTACTTTGAATTATGGAATGTCTAGCCACCATGAGGAGAAAAGCTTTGAGAGGTCAGAAAAGCTGTAATTGTTGCTTTTATGCTGGGTAAGATGAGTACATGATACTAATGAGACCAGGAGATGGGAAAAGATTCTAAGCAGATTCTGGAAAATAAAGTACCCTCTCCTCTTGTGTTTACCACTTTTACCAGGTTATCTGAGTTGGCCTTCATGTCTTTCTGGAAATAGCTCAGTAAAGATTACTTTTTTCTTCCCTCTTGATACAGCTGTCTGTGAAAATGGATGTCTAAATGGAGGGAGATGTGTGGCTCCAAACCGATGTGCGTGCACATACGGCTTTACTGGACCTCAGTGTGAAAGAGGTATGTGGGAAAAAAAATACCTTCTAACTTACTTAACAGCAACTGAAAAATACTTAAATATTCTATGATATGTACTCTATGAAATAGAATATTTAAGTGGCAATAAATAAGGTCAAATAGAATTAATGTTCTTATAGAATGCAACATAAGGAAGGTTTACTGAAAGGAAAACTACAGCCTAAGGAAATTGTGGAGGTATTAGCTCTGGAATTACACAAATTAAAATGGTAACAACTCTACTAAATTCTTTATTGAGAAGCAAAGCTTCAGCATTGATTTAAAACCAGACATTCAATTGTATTTTCTTTTGTGATTTTTCTGGATCACCAGTGTTGATTGGCGTGGTTTTAATGGTTTGTGGTAGGTTTACTAAGTGTTGGGATTTTTTCCTAAGGCAAAAATCCCCATGTACTTTAACAGTAGGATTGTTGAGCCATTGCCGATTCTAATCTATATCTGAATTGATTTGATTTTGTTAGTCTCAATATAGAAAAGTAAGGAACATTTTTAGCAATATCTGTGCTTTGTAAGGCATATGTGACTGATTGAGGCCTTTTTTTTTTTCTGTTGTTTTATGTTTTTGCTATGAAAACACTTCAGTGAAAGAGGCAGCAAATGAAAGATATTAATAAGTGCTTTTATGCAAACTTCAGCTTTTAAGTCATCAGAAATGTTCTTCATATCTCTGATACATTTGCTTACCAGCAAGTGATAAGTAGCATCTTGCCTCTGTCTTTGGCATGTTGTGTCTTATTTCATTCTTTTGTCCATTTTGGTACAGATTTATTGCTACCAATTTTAGGTTTTTATTTGTGTATCCATAGTGATAATCCAAACTATTTCCATATGAAAATGCACCTATGTCATCTGTTTTATCTAGTGTTAGGATTCTTTCTGGATTATTAAACCAATTTAATGGTTCATGTGTGAGAAGTAAAAAAAAAAAATAAAAAATTTAGGTACAAATATTTTGTTGAATGTTGTAGCATTAACAATAAAACATTTTCATTCGCTAGAGCTATCAATTGATCTGTTTACTTGGAAGCTCATATATACTACTCATACAATAGGTTGTGTTAACATCTCTACCAACTCAGGACACAACTGATGTTTAGAACATGATTTTGGGGTTGCAAGTAGGGGATGTACTCAGCACTTGAAGTTGTTGTCAGTGAGCATGCCAGATCATCACTGCTGTTGGTGCTGCACCTGGAGTAAAGGTTGCTTTTTAAGTTTTTTTAAATTTTTTTTTTTTTTACAAGGACAGAACAACAAATCTTAGGGCACCAAAGCTTTTCATTCTGTCCTAGAGCAGGCAGTAGGATGAAGCTGGTATTTCCAGCCCTCCCCGCAGCAGATAAAATTGCTGTTGGCAGTGTGAAGTCTTGCCAGTTGTTCGCTCGGTGTAACAAGTAGTCCAAACTGATGATGACATTTTCATATTTTTCTCAAGATGGAAGAGTAGCTCTGTTCTGAATCTTAGGATCTCACTGCTGGAGAGGAGTAAGAGGAATGGAAGATTATGTTAAAAACCCTAAATTGGAAGAGAATAAAGGGTATATAGGTAAAAAATGTACTGAACATTATTACGGAGTCTTTGAATTTCAAGCAGTGACTGCTTATTCTCCCCGAGTGAAGGCTTTGAGTTTGTTGGGGAGGTGTAATGTGCAAATACAGAATATTGTTCAATGCTGCTTTTATGTTGTCTAATCTGGGCTCAGTTTGACTCCACTCATTAGGGCAAGGTTCAAGGCCAAAGCTTGCTAACAGCTTCAGTCCTATCCCTCAGGTCTCCTGCATGGTGTTGAGTGGAGTGAGGAATTTGTGACAGCCATTTGAGCCAAATCATGCTGTTACAAAATCCATGCATGGTACTGAGCACAACTGAGGTGGAAATCTGTAGCTTACATGCATCATCCGTAGGCATGTTTTACTTGGAACTTGTGTTTGTTTCTGTAGTTATCAATAAAAGAGAAAATAGATATTAATAAGCTGTAATATTTCTGGCTAATGCTTCCTGCAGCATTGAGGCCAAATGATAGTCATATCTTCCTAGAAAATCTCTGAACTTTGGCTTCTTTCACAGAGATTTCCTGCAGCCTCTCTACCTAGCTGAGCTAATATGTTCCCCTCCTCTAAAAAAAGGGTGTGGTGGGTTTTGGTCCCAGAATCACATTATGCCATCAAGAAAAATCTCTGAAGATAACTTTGGAGTGTAAGCTAATGTTGGTCTTAGTCAGAATAACTTGCTTTGTTCAGCACATGCACCTGTGTGGTCATTAGGGAGTTGTCTGGCTGCATATGATTTTACACATCTGTCAGCTAAGTAAGAGGTCTACATTTCAAATCTAGCTTTGGAAAGTGATGTGGATTTGTGACACTCCCTAGTGGGCTTCTGGTGTGTAAGTGGATGGATGTTATCCAGTAAACTGAGGAGATGCTTGCTGTGTAGAGTTAGACTGTGTCTTTATTAGAAATAAAAAAATATGGGGGTGGGGGTTGGGAAGGAGAAGAACAAAATCAAATCAAAACCAAACTGAAGTGTCTCTGTGCATGGAGAGGGTAAACGAAAGGAAATTACTCAAGGGGAATAGTCTTTTAAACTATCCCATTTCCTGGAAAAGCAAAAGAGGCAGCTTGTTTTCAAAACACCACTTCTGGCTATAAATGAGATGTGAAGTGATACAGTTCTGTGGCATGCACATTCTCCATCTGTTTGGCTGTGGTTTGACTTCTAGGTTATGCCATGCCCTAAGCTAACAGTGATGTAAGTCAGTCACTGCTGCATATCACACAGTGCTTTTTTCTACAAGCATCAGCTAACAGTAACAGTCACTGTGTTTAAGGCACGTATGTCACAGACCAAAGAATATCGCAGCTTTTACTGCATATGTTGTAGCTTAGAACTGTCTAGAATAAAGCAGTGCTGAGGCAACCAAGGTCATGAGGGTTATTCCAATAGTCTGATATGGTAAACAATTGAAATGTTTCATGTGGTTGCAGAAGAGTTAGACCAGGTTTCCTACATCTGCAAAATCATAGGATGGCTTGTGTTGGAAGGGACTTTAAATTCTAGTTCCAACTCCCCTGCCTTGCCAGGGACATCATCCACGAGACCAGGTTGCTCAAGGCCCTGTCCAGCCTGGCCTTGAACACCTCCAGGGAGAGGGCAAGATCCAGAGGCAAGATGCATACTTCTGGGTATTGTTTTAAGTAGTTTTTTCCATGCTTTTGGTCCAAATTTGTAGTAAGAATGAGCCTGATTGTTATCTCAGCACATGCTGACCATGCTATTGTTAATGAAAATCTACAAGACTTCTGTGTAATTTTTAGCCTCAAGTATATGGACAGTGAAAGGGCTTTGTCTGGTGAAAGACCTGCTGCTTTCACAGTGCAGCAAACTCCCTTCAGATTTCTGGCATGAATATTTTAATTTTCAGCCAGTAATTATTTGAGAGGGTAGCAGCTGGCTTGTGACAGCCTGGATGCACAAATTACTTTTTGTATGTCTTAGAAGTGTTAATGATGGCACCAAACATAAGCAAAAGGAATGTGAAGATTCATTATTATCTCTGGAGTTCTTCATCTTCTGGGAGTGTGTACGATGTCACTGGTGAGATAGGCAGGGCTGGATTGGTAGCATGGTTAGAAGTGGTGGACAAGAATCATTAGCACCTAAGCTGTTGTGTATGGTGTTTGGCAGCTTTCCAGATCAGGGATAGGCTCCTGGGCGTATTGTCAGACATATTCAGGTGTATTGTAAGTGCAACAGACTTGACTTTTCTCTGGCATAATGCTAACCAAAAAGGTGAACTTGACATAAGTTGAACAGAAAAAGTGTAATGGAGTTTGGAAGTGCTTCCTACAGCAATTTAAGACACATTTAAAATACATAGTCCAGAAAGGAAAATATTTCATGGGTATTGGCTCAGTTAAAATTTGAACTTCAAGGTTTCCTTCTGGAGGGAGTGGAGTTCTCTGGCTGCAGTCCAGTGATGGGCTTTGGGATGCATTTCAATTCAGACTTGAGATGTCAATATGCCTAAAATTACGCAAGCGCTTAAGGGCCTTTCTGGATTTTGGCCCAAACTTTCAGTCAGTTAAGATCTGAGAGGTGTATTCAGCTTCTAGCATGTAATTTAGTCATTAATGAAAAGAAAACACGGGTAACAGAAAATGATGAAGCAAAGCAGAATTTCTTATTTTGGTGAAGAACTGAACGCCATCTTTATGCCATACAACTTGTGATGCTGAATTACTTGACTGAGTTACAGATTCTCCTGTTCTTTTCGAGTTGCTGAAGACACTGAGAGCAGAGTCTTAGCGTATGTTCCCCTGAGGATGATTGAGCAGATCAGCTCTTTTTATTGCCTGTAAAAGAATCTAGGGGATTGAGCTGGCTGTGTGATGTGCCCATCTTCGGGTCATATGAAAACATCTCTATGTCATGCACTTTATAGAAGGAAAAAGTGGTGTTAAAAGCACAGACAGATCAAACATCCCTACCAGATTTGTAGAACTGTGTTCTCCGCTTTCTTGGCTCTTTGAATCTGTTTCTCTTTGGGTGTTTGGATGATGGTATTTTAAGAGGGTGAATTCTGTGTAATATGAAATTGTATGTTGTTGTTACCCTTTTATTGCAAAAAATGCAATGAAGTGAGCTTTGCTTTTTCTGTCTGGTTTCATTTAGAGGAACACACTGGAAGCTTAGAATGTGTTACAGCCCTGTTTGTTTATTTGAATGCTTGTGACAACATCAGGGGCTAAATCCTGCTGCATTTTGGAGGTTTGCCACTCGCTTCATGTAGGAGCAGAATCGGGCCTGATGCAGTTCAAATATTAAAAATGTACCACGTGTGTTTTGTGTTGTGTTTTTTTTTTCCCCCCTGGACTCTGCATATGAACAAATGATTGCTTTTTCTTCAAACAGAGTCGTTTCTGTACTGCTCTCTTCATGGCAGGAATTTCTGCATAATTTTTAATTATATTTGGCCATTATTAGAAGTTCCTAGAATTAATGCCATATGTAAAAATATCTTTCCCAAGAGTCTCTCTATGAAAGTGCAGCCACTGAAAGTGGTTCAGAGTAGTGTAGTGCTGCATATAGTTTTTTCTTTCTAAATATTGCAACGAGTAGAATGTTTTCACAAAGAGGACACTTGCACCCCTTCGTGTGCCCCGTCTTTGGTATTTAGTCTAAATGGAAAGTAAATAACAAAGTGTAGATAGCAGTAAAAGTATGTTCCCAAAGCCTTATGTTGCATTTAAAGTAGTATTGCAGCATATGGTAGCTGGCAAACATTATAATAAACTGGATTTCTGTAGCGGTCTTCCAAGAAACACATCTGTTGACATAGATGTGTAGTTTTTGCAGCCCTGTAACACGAATGCGTGTACAAAATTATTGCAGAAAACTAAAGGATGGCTAAACTTGAAGGCCTGGAGTAAGAATCCTTCTTACACATTATTTTCACCCTGATAAATGATGAAAAGCAGCTTCAGGCTGAGGATAAACACATTCAGTCAGAGTGACGTTTTACTGTCTTTAATTTTAATGCATGTCGCACCCCAATGTCTTTCAGAGTCTTGGATTATCAAATTGAGATGAGTGGATGAGGGGGTTTACAATTTTTTGAGATTGCAGCTTCAGCTTAATGGTGGAGAAGTCAGCCTCTGCAGAATAACTGTGTGTGATATACAATGGTTTGTAATTCTTAGCAGTATAATCAGCAGATCTCTGGATCGGAACTCAGTGCTAAGCTCAGTCTGTTATTTAATGCCAAAAAGCATTTTTAAGGTCTCGTGTATGTGAAGGCTTTTATCCATTGTTCTGCTCCTTGCAAATACACTCTGTAACCTGGTCCTGTGTTGCTTGCTCCATGCTTTGCACATATCAGAATATCACATAGCAAGGTTTAAAATATTTTTTTCCAGATATGTACTTAAAGCTTAATCAGGATCCACAAATGATTCAGTACATATGGGCTTAGGTCTCTTGTGAGATGTGAGGGATCCAGCTTGCGTATATGAAGCTGAACATTTACATTTTATTCCAAATTGAGTTTTGATTTCAGTCAAACAAACCTAAATCCAAAGTTTTCATTCAGCTATTTGGCAACCCTCTCTGTACTTCCATGCTGTCTTGATTGGCTGCTAGGGACACTGACCTTCAGATGTGCAGTTAAGGTATTATTTAGACTCTCTTTTGGTTTAAATTTTAGTTTAATTGTAGCAATGGAGATGCATACAAATTTAATCACAAATTGAGGAGCTCATCTTTTGGTATAAATTGTAATCCAAACACATTTTAATGAAATATCTGTGGTCTAATCTGTAAGATTTGATTCTTGCATTTAGGACATTGAAGGGATTCACACAGGAATCCCTGAGGTTGTTCTGGTGCTGCAGAGAGCTTTGCTGTTGCACCTGGTGCCTGCCTCCAGGTATGCAGACAGCCTGTGGCACAGCTTTGTTACATGAGAAATTCAGTTCTGCTTTCATTATAGGCAAGGGTTGAACCTTGCCCTGGATTTGCTTGCATGTGGTACTTGAGATCTGCCTTATAGTATCTTCAGAAATGAAGAGTGGAGGCCTGTGCTTTCATCAGGAGGTTTTGTTGAAATTATATACACAAAGAGTTGTCTGTGGTTTTTTTTTTTTTTTTTTTTTTTGGGATGTTACATTAATACAGATACTACTTTTATATACAGTGCAGGCAGCTGAAAGATAAAACTTCCCTGAATGGCCTGCACTGCCAGATCTGTGCTCCGTGCAGCTCCAGGGAGAACTGGGAAGAGTCTCTTTAATGTTTTGTATCATGAGAGTCAGATTTTTTTCTGTGCAGAGAGATTGTCTCAGCTTCAATCTTTACTGATTTTGGTTGTTGGTGCATGGTGTTGCATTTGAGGCCTTCAAAATAAGTGTCCTTCAGCCATTCTTACTCTCTTAGTATCATTGTATCGTGCCCATTATTCTAATTTCAGTCATCTCCAGATCCTAGGTCACTGCAAAACATGCAGAACGTAAAATAGCTGAGCACAACTCATTTCTCATGGAACTTTCCATAGAAGAAGTGCTTTGAAAATGGTGACTCCTGGAGATGAGCATGATCCAGGGAATGAGTAAATGCAGCTGGCAACTTACCTAGCAGTGCCCACTTGGGCATTTATGGAGAAGACTCTTGCTTCTTCTCTGGGCCACAATATGTTTGTATATAAGAAAGCACATCTACCTAAAACTCTTTCATCTGTTACGCTGATAACAAGTGTGAAGCACCTTGAAATTTTATATTAATATTTTCCATCACATCTTTTCTTATTGGTCTGGCAAGTGGAAAATATTTCTTACCATTGCAGCAGAAAAAATATCAAGTACCAGTATGTGTGATACTGAGTCAGGTTTGTGTTATGGGATTCATATTTCTTTGGTTTTTAAAGTGATCTAAAACTTTCATGATAGTCAGTTCTAAAAAAAGAAATGAGAACCTCTTTTAAGACATTACAGATCATACCTAATTCAAGGGTAAACTGTCAAGGGCACTTCCAAGTAAAACAATTTATGTAGGTCAGCTGCAAAATGCTAATGAAAATGCATCTTAAATAGAGGTGCTCAAAATGGTCAGTACAAGTGTTTTGTCACATAAAAGTTTCCTTGCAACGTACTTGTAATAGAGTTGATGAAAGCTCTGTAAAAATAAAAACTTTTCTAAAGTAAACTGTTCTATTTAGAAAGGTATTTCATATCCTATCTCAGCATAAAAGTTGCAAGAAGTTGTAGGAAACAACAGCTGTAAATAGAGTCACATCCATGCCTCCAGTTGGCTGTGAGAAGTTCATGAATAACGACTGAGTGGTTTTTATTTTATTTTCAGTGACAGCTTGTACAGTTTGGCACTCTAGGGAAACACTGTAGGAAAAGAAGAGAGGCCTAAATAAGGTCTGAAATGTTAGAAGCCTTGTGAGAAATATCACTCTCCAAATTCTGCTGTGCTGTAAAACAGAGTCTAGCTTTGCACTCCCTATCCGGGAGAAATTCCTTTTGGAAAAAGATGTCATTTTCCTTATGTAATGATACCAGGATTCAATATTTCTCTTTGTTGGAAGATGTGCAGAGGTTGGGGAGAAGTAATTAAAAAAATTAAAGTTATTAGACATGCATGGTGTGTGTACACTTGTATGCATACACAGTTTTTTGTTTTAAGAAAAGAAATAAGCTTGTAAGCATCTGATTTTTTATGCTGATCTTCTGTATTTGCTGTGTGTCTATGACAGGTATTATGCAGGCTAAACTAGCACAGGTAGGTTAATGTGACTGCAGTCTGCTATGCCATAGTCTGGATTTCTTTTTGTGGTAGTGTAACTCAGATTACAGGCCCTATTCTGAAGTGGAGGTCTCTGCACTGTTCTCCTTCATCCTGAATGTCTAACTTAGTATATGACTGTTCTTAAAAAGCATTTGCCACTCAAATAAGCATGGCCTACCAAATGATCTTGGTCGGCCACATTTTATAATGGCTCTCTTCTCATCATTTAAATTTTTTGCAAGCTTTAACCAGTGATTGCCAGGATTTTTGGTACTGTCCCAATTTTCTCCTTATTCCTTGGGATGAATGGTCTGCTGCGACCCTTTAATGCCATTTCTTCCAACATAGAGCTGCTGACAGTCACAGCGAAGCTTTGCAAAAACCTGTATGCTCGCTGGTCTTGTTGCCTTGAGAAAGTGGTGGCAGATGTCTGATGTTTTTGTCTGGCACTGCTACATTCAGAAGGGGATGAAGTCCCTGCTCTACTGTGCTGAAGCCGAAGAAGGATACTTGCTGGCATGGCAGCAGTGGTAGTAAATTCAGTCATACTTTATTAGTCTTATGGGTTTCTTTCTTTTTTCTGTGTATAAAGCAATCTCAGTACTTTTTGATCTCAAGTCGAAGCCAGTGGATTTTCCTGTCATTTAGCATTGATTCTGCTGCTTACGATGGCTCCATTGAATGTATTGATATATGAATTTTCAGCAAGGCTGGGGAGATCAGTTTACTCCTAGCCAAACAAGGCAGCACACTAAATGCACATCTGCTGTTTAGTGGAATGATTTCTGCATATGAATGGGTGTATTTACATTGAAAAAAAAAAAAAAAGAATTACAGGGGAGAGAGGACACTTTTAAGCAGTATTTCAGTTTACAGAGTTGCTTAGGATGAAAGTGACCTCTTGAGATCATCTAGTCCAAATTTTCCCCAATTGAGCGGCATCAGCTAGAGCAGGTGGCCCAGAAATGTGCCCCAGTACCTACTGGAAAACATGTTAAAATGTATGTTAATCCTCAGACCTCCTAGCCATTTGAGGAAGATCTAGTGCTAACATTGTCAAGCATTCGTCATTCTGGATGCTTTGTGTTTTCTTCTTGTTTGTGTCTTCAGCTCTCCAGAGGATGTTTGTGTGCAGAATGAAAGCAAACGTTATGGTGGCGATGTCTAATGTACTTTCCTAATAAATATTTTAAAATGAAACAATTAATTTAAAATATGGAATAAATTCACAAAATCGTGGGATGTGGGATAAGGAATGGGTTTAACTCTTAGTAACTACAAGTGTGCTTTCAGGGGAATTTTCCTGTTTGCACCTGATACTGGCAGTACTTCCATGTTTGTCACTTAAAACAGAAAGATGGGAAGACCCATTGGGTACCTGACTGATAATTTCACCTGAGCTGGGAGGAGCCTGGTTACCTCAGTGATGGGAGATTTTAGGATCTCAAAAACTTCCGTGTCTGCTGAAGTTTCTGAGAACTGCAGCAAGAAATGAAATAGTAAATGTACAGTAGAAAGAGCATGTGGTGCACTTTCTTCAAAGTACAGTTAAGATGGATCTTAAAGTGAGGCACCTTAAGCTGCGTCTTCAAGGGCCATTGGAATAGTCTCTCTGCCAGAATAGCACATCCAGGCATCTTAGTCGATTTGAGCAGTTCAGTGACAGAATACTACTTGAGCTTGAAATGTTTGTAAGAGGTGATATTAAACCCAGTGAGAAATTAATTATAATTGTCCTGCTGGGCTATGATGAAAACCTTTATGAGAATCTCTGTATCCTGATGGGACAGTGTGGGTGGTTACTTGGAGAGGTTCATAAAATGGTAGAATGACAGCTTTACAGTCAGATTAACAGAGACTTCCAAAGGAACCACAGGGCCAGAAATTCCTTCCAGGCTGCGGGCTTTAAAGACAAAAAGATCAACCATTGAAATGAGTAGTTGAAAAAGTCAGATGTAGTTGTGAAAGGAGAGTCAGTGTTAGATTAGTTGGGCTCCAATAACCTGTAAGATAAGATATGGTTTAACAATGCAGATCATAGAATGGTTTAGGTTGGAAGGGACCTCAAAGGTCATCCAGTTCCAATGCCCTGCCGTAGGCAGGGACACCTCCCACTAGATCAGGACACTCAAGGCCTCATCCAGCCTGGCCTTCAACACCTCCAGGGAGGGAGCAGCCACAGCCTCCCTGGGCAACCCATTCCAGTATCCTACCACCCTCACTGTAAAGAACTTCCTCCTAACATCCCATTTAAATCTACCCTCTTTCATTTTAAACCCATTACCCTTTGTCCTGTCATTACAAGACCTTCTGAATAGTCCCTCCTCAGCCTTCCTGTAGGCCCCTTTCAGATACCGGAAGGCTACTATAAGGTCTTCTTGAAGCCTTCTCTTCTCCAGGCTGAAAAGCCCCAACTCTCTCAGCCTGTCCTCATAGCAGAGGTGCTCCAGCCCTCTGATCTTCTTTGTGGCCCTCCTCTGGACTCCTTCCAACAGTTCCATGTCCTTCTTGTGTTGGGGGCTCCAGAACTGTACACAGTACTCCAGGTGGGGTCTGACAAGAGCAGAGTAAAGAGTGGGAATCACCTCCCTTGCCCTGCTGGCCATGCTTCTTTTGATCCTGTGTTTGGAATTGAACTGCACTACACAATGTGAATTATTCCAGTTACTTGGTTCTTGAGGTGAAGAATAAAAGGAGAGGTAAATTTGTGAGCTTTCTGAGGGACTGAAATAAGGAGAGGATAACATTTTAAATCACTGCAACTGGGTGGACTTAGGAGGCTTGTAAAGAAAAAGCAAGAGGAACAGGTGAGGGAGGAAGACAGGTGAGAAGGAGATGACAGAAGGGATCTAGCCAAATAATTTTCACACATCTCTGAGGAAGAAAGCATTAAAGACAGATTAAGAAGTTTAGACTGCTGCTTGGGCAGGGAAAGCCCAGCAGAGATGTGCATTCCATTCATCTGAATGGCTCTTCTAGTAAAAACATTGCTAGACACAAGCACAGTCCAGGAATGGCAAATGATGAATGACTTAGCAAGCTGTCTTGCTGGTTACTTAATCTGTGTGGTTATCTAAATAATTTGAAATGCTTCTCTTGGCCTGAGCCAGGCCGGGCAAAATGAAGTGCCATGCATTAAACCGTGTGCTATTTCAAATCTCATGTCCCAGCAGGAACCCAACAAGATATGGCTCCATGAAAGGTGATACTATATTAAACTAACAGTACAAATTGTATCAAAGTCAGTTCCAAATTCAATTAAAAAAAAAAAAAAAAGTGGTGTTTTTAAAAGGCATTTTAATTCTAGCACCAGCACTTCAGTCACTTGCTGATGTCAGTACAAAAAAAATGCTTCGTACAGCTGCTGACCACAAGGAAGATGAGAGGTTAAATTGGGTTAGCGGAAATGAAAGATGTGCACTGGAAGAAGTGTTGCGCTCGGTGTTTATGGAATCTGTCATTAAATAACAGAAGTGCTTAAATTGGAGGGTCGATTTAAAGGGCTGCATTTTAGTATTTTTCTCCATTTATGTGAAATTGAAATTACTTACAAAGGTGTACAATGAAACATTAAATTCTTACCCTCTTAAAATTTAAAAAAAGAAAAAAAGATGGCAAACCCACCCTAGTCTCTTACTGTTCAAGCCTCCTTGAACTAGGGCCTGAGCCACCAATGTGCATTAGAATAATTCTGCTATTCTTACTACAGTGGATTACAGTGCTCTGTTATAAAGGGTGGAGGCTCTTGGTTGTTCTCCAAAGAAAGTGAGTAATAATTGACCTAATGTACAGAGCACATGAATAACATATTCTTTTGGTAAGAAATTTATGTTTTAAAGGGTGTGCTAGAGTTCACATCCCTTTTTCACATCTTCCAAAAGATTTTAAAATACTCAGCTGCTCTATTAAATTTCTAATTCAACAAATACTCAAATACAAAGTATGCATTAGATAAAGCTCTTGAGTTGATTCCAAACATTGAAAAATCTTTTAATCTGCCTTGAAAACAGCTGTTTAGGATTTTGAATAGAAATAACAACTTCCTTCAGCCCATGTTGTTGATGTCCACTGCAGTCTCAAGCTGGGAGGGACTTCTTTGTTACTCTGGTGCAAAGCCTTGCTGCTGTTGCAATCATTAGACTATCCTCAAAATATATTGGGAGTGGTATCCTGGTCCTGTTTGAAATAAATGGTAACACTTCCCTTGAATTCAATATGACAGAGGAGAAATTTATTCAGAAGATTTAAGATGGTTCTGGTGTGCAGCTACAGGACCTTCTGTTGACAGCTCCAACTACTGAGAGACTGACAGTGTTCTTTATGTTTGTCTGCTGAAGGAGTTCTTGGTCTAAGAACTGGGTTTTTTTTTAGTGTTTTGGTTTTTTTTTTAGGTGTTTGAAATAATGTAAACAAATTAGGTGGGTTCTGTGTATATACAGGTGCAATTTGTATTTTGCGTTCATAAATGCTTGGGTAATGCGATAGAATATTACACAGTGATACTGCATTAAACACACAAATGAAATTTCTAGGCAACTGCCTGTTGCATCCAAGGAAATACCAAAAGAGTTTAAGGTGGCTGACCTTACAATGAATAGAGAAAGCAGTAATGATTCACCACTTACTGTAAACTATTGCCAAAACCCTGCAGGGAACGGCATATATTTATTCAACAAATCTTTGTTTTGCTACATCCAGAGGGTAGATTCTGTGTGCATTTCACGCATGCGTGTGTAAGTGCACATCAGTTGTATATTCAAACATTCAGGCAGCACTTTAAACTCTGAAGTGGAAGCCTTATTTTGTTCAGAGAAGTGAAGCCTGGGTGAAACTTTGCAGTAATTGTGAAAGTGATCCAACATTTACTCACATCAAAGAAAGGGAAAGACTTGGGTGGGCTTTGAATTGGGAGTCAGAGTTGATGTGATCACATCTTGTCAGCCAGGTTTCACAAAGGCATGAAGAGTTATTGAGAAACAAGTTAGCTCTGTGCTGTCCTACAAGGCTATCAACCAGTACTTTTGGGTAAAAACAAGAAATGCTCAAAGGGACAAGCCACAAATACGAGTGTCTTTTAGCAAAGAAGACTCTGCTGTCTGTGGCAGTAGGGTATAGAAAACACCATTCTATGAAATGGTACTTATTTAACAGCGACTTGAGATTGCAAGATGAGGAGTAAGAAATGTGCTAGTAGACTAAATAGCAAGGAAGAGAAATACAACCTCTTTTGGTTTCATAATATAGTGAGCTTTTTATTTTGGGCTTAGGTGCTGTATGTACAATCTTTTGCATGATATTCTCATTTCTGAATTTCCTCAAATGTGGTTGTGTTAATGTACATTGATTAACATCTAGAGAAGTTTGTGTATATGTCCTCCAATAGCCTCACATGACGTGTAAGTAGCCCTTATAAGTCCAAAAGAGGTCTGTGTTTTCATTTATGTGTGATGTTGATGCACAGGTGCAGATGGAGTACCCAGGGTTTCAGTGGCTTTCTACACCTCTTTCAAAGCAGAATGAGGTCACAGACAGGCAGCAGGCTTCCTGTCCTGAGGAGGGGCAGCCTGAGGCTGATGTGAAAAATAAGCAAGATCATTTTTGTGAACAGGGCTTTTAATAAGCTGTTTAAAAGTTGCTGATCCAATGTTAAGTTCCTAAGTAAATGAAATGGAGGAAAGAGATCAGCATGCTGCCAGGCAAAAGTTCCAATACAGTGGTTATCTCATTGCAAACATGTGGGCCAAATTACATTATCTTTAAAATTTAGGCTTATAATATATTCACACATAAGCAGAAAGTTTGTGTGTAAGGGCAGTGTAAGCACTTACAAATTTTATAAAATAAATGATTTGATGCCTTAATAACACTTTTCTAATGTGAATGCTTTTTTATCACAAGTGTAGTAGAAAACTGGAGCTTAATCATTGAAATAGAAGTTCAGGCACTTACCTGACAAGAATAATGTGGATAAAAGACATTATTTCCAGGAGAAATTTTACTTACCTTTTGAGTATACTGCAAAATACCTCTGATAACGAGGAGGAAGTTTTGTCTTTCACTGAAGTGTCTTAAATTATGATCTTTCTACTGTTTTATGGAAATCTTTTTAAAGCCACCTAAAAGTTTTTCCACCGTGCTAGTTTACAAGCAGCTGAAACTTTAGACACCATTGAGAACAGTTTGTTGTTCCACTAATATTGCTGGAAGTGATGCACATGTTTACTGGTGACCACCTAGATTCCTAAAGGTGTCCATTCTTTTAAAAATGAAAAGGATATGTTTCCTATATTTTTAAGCACAAGTTTAAATTGGCACTGTAATTGCTAAATCTTGCAGCATAGGCAGATGCCAGAGCTCCCACAGAGGATCTTTAAACTGCATTATACCATACTCTGTACACTCACACCTCTTAACTCTTTGCTGCTCCCCAGCAGTAGATAGGACCTCCTTCCTGCTTCCCTTCCTCTCACTCCTCTTACCAGTTGGAGGAGCCCCAATGTGCTGCCTGTCGTGCACCAGTCCCAAGCGAAGCCAGCTTTTAATATCTGAAGTATCCTCTATCTCAGTTGTGAATTTTCTTTTGGCTTGAGGATGCTAAAGTAGTTAAATTGGCTTATGAGCTTCCTAACGGCTTAAAACTTCAACTCAAAGCCCAACAAAGTTAAAAGGAAAAAAACACTCAAGGGTTTCAGTGATGTGGATCAGATCCTATATCCAGAAGGGTAAGGTGAGCATTGAGACATTGCTCATGCATAGATTACTTCCCTCCTGTTCTTTCTCTGAGTCCTGATTTCTTGACAGGACCAACTCTCTTAACCTCAATACCTGTTTTGTATGATGCTGATTTGCTGGGCAGATAAAAATGAACAGGATATACATAACAGACTGGCCACTGTGAAATAGAGCTTGTTTCTCAGAAATACTTTTAGTGTATATATTTTTCTGCTTTCTGTTTTCTTTCCTTTTAAAAATTATTTTCTAATTGCAGTAGAAATTTTAAAGACAGGAACCCAATTAGGCCTTGCTATGGTTTATTCTGCTCCAATCAGTTGTTCCATTTTTGTTCTTTTAGTGTGAAAATATTTTCAGAAGACAGCACAAGCATTTAGTATCTACTGGAAACAGAGATGGAGATTTATTTTTTGCCTTGTTCACTACACTTAATTTTATTCCCTTGAGAACCATAGATAGGGGCTGCCTAATTAAGCAGTATGTTTTCAGTGCTGGATTAGGTCATTCTTCATGTTGCTTGTAACCCACCTTTTAATCTCATACCCTCATTACCTGCCTGGTATTTGTTTATTTTTTTTTTCTCATTGAGGATTATGGTATTGAACAATGCAAATAATACTGGAATACATAGCTTGTATCTTGTAAGCTTGAAAATATTGAAATAGAAACAGAATATGGAAGTTAACCCTACTGATGGGAGGAAAGTGGAAAATGGTGTGGTTAATACCTCCAGTTTATGTAATTGTTGCTTATTTGTATTTGGTCAGAGTGGCAATAGTAGATAATGTTTCAGAGTGCATAGCTAGGGGGAGCACTGTGCTCTGCTGTGTCAGTGAGGTGCTCATCACACTGCTGGGACACGCTTGAGCATCTTTTTGCTGCTTGGAGCATGATGGTGAGCAGTGCTGGTGCCCGTTTCCTGCTGCAAAGCATGGAGCTTGCTGCAGGTCACAGAATCACTGTGGCTGGAAAAGACCTTTAAGATCATAAACTCCAACAATTATATAACTACACTATATCCTTGAGCACCACATCTAGATGGCTTTTAAATACATCGAGGGATGGCAATTCAACCACTTCCCTGGGCAGGCTGTTCCAGTCTTTGATAACTGTTTCAGTACGAAACTTTTTCCTAATGTCTAACCTAAAGCTCTCTTGGCATAACTTGATGCCATTTCCTGTTGCCTTATTAGCTGTGACATGTGAGAAGATACCAACACCCATCTCTCTACAACCTCCTTTCAGGTAGTTGTAGAGAGCAATAAGGTCTCCCCTAAGCATCCTTTTCTTCAGACTGAAGAACCCCAGTTCCCTCAGCCACTCTTCATAAGGCTTAGCCTCAAGACCCTTCAACAGCTTTGTTGCCTTTCTCTGGACACACTTCGGCACCTCAATGTCTCTCATACAGTTTGGTGCCCAAAACTGAACATAGTACACAAGGTGCAGTCTCACCAGTGCTGATTACAGTGGGACAAACACCTTTCTAGTCCGGCTGGCCACACTATTGCTGATACAGGCTGGGATGCCATTGGACTTCTTGGCCACCTGGGCACACTGCTGGCCTGTGTGCAGCCAGCTGCTGATCAACACTTCTGAGTAGCTTTCCAGCTGCCCAAGTGCAGGACCCAGCAGATCATCCAGCTTTGCTGAACAGGAGAGTTCCTCTCCTAAGTGGCTTTGCCTGGCTAGCTACTGTCTACTAGTTAGCTTTCTGGACCTCCGTCTTAACTAGTTAGTTGGCTGGCCTGTCCTGGCAGAATTCCCTGTCCTGGTTGGCTGGCCAACTTCTTGTGCTGGCCAGCATCTTCCTTTCCTACCCCTTCCCACACATGGTGTCTGCTGGCTCCTGCTGTTTATCTTTCAGTGTCTCTGTGCCTCCCACTCATTTGTTAGATTTGCTTTGATCCATCCTGTCTTTGCTGCCTTCCTGTTTTTCTTCCCTCTTGCTCTTTCAGTGTTCTGTTTCTTTGTATCATTGTTCCCTTCACACTTGTTCCTGAAGACTTCTGCTCTGGTAGGTAGCAGGCATCTTTTCGAGAGTTTGTGGTCTCACTCTTGTTGTTTCACCTGACCTAGCAAACACAGTATTTGAAAGTTACTAGCAGAGCAGAGATTAGTGTTAAAGGCTGGAGAAACAGTTATGTTTATAATTTTTTATTTCCTATAGGCATTTTCATAAGTTCCTTTATGAATTGTTTTTGCTTACATAGAAATGCTGTGATAATACCACAACCGAAGAGCTTTGTTGTGCTTTTGTGTCACCCTTCCCATACCTGTGGATTATCATAGAATCATAGAATGGTTTAGGTTGGAAGGGACCTCAAAGATCATCCAGTTCCAACCCCCTGCCACAGGCAGGGACACCTCCCACTAGATCAGGACGCTCAAGACCTCATCCAGCCTGGCCTTGAACACATCCAGGGAGGGAGCAGACACAACCTCCCTGGGCAACCTGTTCCAGTGCCTCACCACCCTCACTGTGAAGAATTTCTTCCTAACATCCCGTTCAAATCTCCCCTCTGCCAATTTGAACCCATTCCCCCTCGTCCTGTCATTACGAGACCTTGTGAATAGTCCCTCCCCAGCCCTCCTGTAGGACCCCCTCAGATACTGGAAGGCTGCTATAAGGTCTCCCCAAAGCCTTCTCTTCTCCATGCTGAAAAGCCCCAACTCTCTCAGCCTGTCCTCATAGCAGAGGTGCTCCAGCCCTCTGATCATCTTCGTGGCCCTCCTCTGGACTCTCTCCAACAGTTCCATGTCCTTCTTGTGCTGGGGGCTCCAGAACTGCACACAGTACTCCAGGTGGGGTCTGACAAGAGCAGAGTAAAGGGGGAGAATCACCTCCCTTGCCCTGCTGGTAATGCCTCTCTTAATGCAGCCCAGCACACAGTTGCTGTCTGAGCCACATGTGCACACTGCAGGCTCATGTTGAGCTTCTCATCCTCCCAGACCCCCAGGTCCTTTTCCTCAGAGCTGCTCTCCAGCCACTCACCATCCAACCTGTATTTGTGCTTGGGATTGCAGTGCCCCAGGTGCAGGACCTTACACTTGGCCTTGTTGAATTTCATGAGGTTAGCCTGGGCCCACCTCTCCAGCCTGTCCAGGTCCCTCTGGATGGATCCCTGCCCTCCAGCAAGTCAACTGTGCCACACAGCTTGGTGTCATCTGCAAACTTGCTGAGGGTGCACTCGATTCCTCTGTCCATGTCGCTGACAAAGATGTTAAACAGCACTGGTCCCAGCACTGACCCCTGAAGGATGCCACTTGTCACTGGTCTCCAGGTGAACATGCCATCATGGCATTGTGTATTCTCTCTAACTCACTGTCAGCTCCCTTAGGACTCTTAGAAACGTCAGAGCTCACTGGTTTAGTCCAAACGTCACAATTATAACTACAGTCTCAAAACCACTTCATCATGTTAGAGTGGTGTAAGTACTTTTGTGTGATCACAATGGTGGGAAAGGAAGTGTGGAGAAAATGCAAGACAGTTGAAAATTTGCTGCTGAAAACCCTGTGAGAGAGACATAAAATTATGTGGTTACTCTTCTCCTGCTTGTTTTAATCTTTGTTTCTGAGTCCTTCTTCAGGCACAGTTCCTGCTGATGCCAGTGGAAGTTTTGTTTGAGTTAAGACTTGAGAAACAGTTCTCTGTTAGGTGCTATAATGCACCTCATGTCATCTGTGGTTAAAACCCCTGTCAGCTATCTATGCTTTTTGGCACAGTTTGATTCAAACTTACTTTCTGATAATTTCTTTTGCTCTTTTTCTCCACACGGATGGTATTTTCAGTCTTCCTAGTTGTGGGGTACCTAATACCATAAATCACTCTAAATACTGATGAACAAGTCAGTCCCTAATGGTAGCTACACAACTTTCTCAACTGGAAAATGCTCTTATCCTCTCTATGTGGTTTTTTCCTTTCATGACAGAAATATGAATCCCACGTGAGAGGGCATTGTTCCCATGTAGCAGTGGATTCCCTTGAAGTGAATATCATCTGTCCTTCTCCTCTAAGAATTTATAAAGTTTTTGGATTGCTTTTGCACATGTGTGCCCAGTATAGATAAATTCCTGCATAAAAAAAGAGTTCATTGCATCTATTGAGTTGGAAAATTAATTAGACAACTTAATTGATTGTGCATGAGTCCCTTTGTGGAATGTATTTTGCTCCTGTTGCACTTGCACAACACAGAAAATCTTAGGAGCTAATTCTTTTTGTCTTTTATTAGAAACTGACAATTGATTAAACATTTTTTTAAAAACAAGCAAGCAAATGAACACAATCCGTGAAGGGTCAAAACAAATAAAAACCCCAAAAAACACACTATTACATGAAAGATCTTCTCTCATTTTATCACAGTAATGCCAAGAGGCCTGAACTGAGTTTGAGGTTCCTTTTATCATTCACAAAACACACAAGTCTATGTCCCGAAGACTGTGTAGTCTGACGAGGAAAAAAATCCCAACAGCATCCAGAAGTATTGGCAGCCCCACGTTACATGTGGAGAGCTAATATCCAGGGAGATTAAGTCACTTGTGTAAGGACATACAGGGAGTCTGTAGCGGAATCTGAAACTGAACCCAGGTCATCTCAGTCTCAGCCAAGTGTCTCAACCACAAGACTATCCCTCCTCTTCAGTATGTCAGTGTAGAAAGTAGGCCAAGAATCAGTTTCCATGCTTTTATACACAGCGTTTTGTAAGGCTGTGAAGTATTATGTATTAGACAGGCATCTGGATCAGCAGCAGTTTCTGCGGATACTTTTATCTGTAAACAGAAGCAAGACTGTAAGGGCTTTGTAAATTTAACATAAATTATTGTTTCATCAGTAAATAGCATAGTTAAACCTATACATTCTATACTTAATTTCAAGGCATTTGAATGGGTTTTTTTGCGAATGGACTTTTCATGTTCTGTGGCTGTCCTAATTTTTGTATTTCTAGGTTCTGGTACTACCCATGTATTGTGCTGCATTAGCAATAATGTGTAACTGTTCCAGACTATTACTGTGTTAGACCCTGTGGTGTAATCTGAGTCAGGTCACACGGCAGGCTAACACACACCTTACTTGAACGTTAAGTGCTCCTGAGTTGGCAGTTAATGAGCCTGGCAGTTTGCCGTCCTTAACCTATGTTATTTTTATCTTTTGGAGAGTCTCTGTATAGGCTGCATGTAACAAAACTCCTGCTTTAATCCTTTATTACCTAGATCATAGAATCATAGAATGGTTAAGGTTGGAAGAGACCTCAAAGATCATCCGGTTCCAACCCCCTGCCGTAGGCAGGGACACCTCCCACTAGATCAGGTCACTCAGGGCCTCATGGAAAAGAAAAAGAAAATTAAAAAAGATATGCAAGTATGTGCAGATCTATCCATCATCCTCTTTCAATTGGGATCTCCCATTTTTCTGTGAAGTGTACAAAGAATGGGAGAGAGCTGTTTGTTCTGCACAATGCCCTAGCTAGCTATTGTCAGACACCAGGCTCATTTGCCAAACCTCTGATTCCTTTCTTTCATATACCCCATATAAATATTACTTACCTGCTTCTCACTGGTGTATGTTCTAGAGGACCAATTTAATGAATTCCTTTAATTGAAACCATTAAGTCCAGATGTTCTGTGCATTTACACAGATAAATTTCAGTGACTGTAATGGCAAAAAAATTTAAAATATCACATTTGAAGGACCACTGGGATTTATGCAGTGTGGAAGTGAGAGAAACCTTGTTTTTCAACCCAGAATCTCTAAAAGAAGTAGGGAGAAATCATCCAAAACTGCACTATGATCAGTGTAATGGACCATTCAGTACAAACTATGATTTCCAAGATTCTGATGCTATTCTCCTTGAGCACATAATTAGAAAATACAATTGGACTGTGTCAGTTTTCATGGAGCCAGTATGGCCCAGCTTTTGGAAAGAGACTTTTGAAGCTGAGCGGATCTCTCTCTCACCCCTTCAATGCTGGCTCAATTCCATGTGTGGGCATGTGCATGCACAGTCCCAGGCAATGGGATTCTCCCACTGAATTGTCATTCTGTCATCAATGAGTCTAACCCCTCCGTTGTAACTGGGAAATGAACTTAATGCTGAGCATCTGCAAAGCCAACAAGATCTTGAATATTTGTTTTCAAGGCACTCAGACTGGTGACCATTTCCCAAGTTACAATGATTTGCCTTGCATGTGGATGCAAATAAAATCTTAGGAGTTGATATTCCCAACAAGGAGTAAAATTGATGCCAGTGCTAAGCAAAGACTCCTGCAAGCAAGTGGTCAGTAAAGACAGGAATGATAGCAGACCATAAAGAAATGATAAATTGTTTTACTATTTAAAATGAAATACCAGTATGTCTGATGTTTCTTGGCTGTCTCCAGTAAACATAGAAGTCTAGAAGCTCTGTTAAGTATCTGAGATTTTCTGATCATCATTCATAGTTAGGAGCAGAGAAATATAATGCTTTAAATAGTACAAAAGAAGTGTTGAAGAGAGAACTCGTGACTCACTGAAATCCTGTAAAATCTAAAAAATGCCAATCATAATAACTGAGTAACTGATAGGTAGGGTCCATAGTAATATCACTTGAATTGTGCAGAAAAGGAGCAATGAAACACACAAATGTTACTGCCCTGTGTACTTGATATTGGTGGATATCATATATATATATATCACATATATATATATGTTAAATGGAATTAAACTTCCTAAATTGAAGGCCCTTGTGAGTCAAGGTTAGATCATTTGTCATTTTGAAAATGGATGTTTTCTATTCTAGCAATAGGTATTGAATACCTAAGAATAGTGCCAGGATTATGGCCCGCATGCTATAACAGTTTAACAGGAGATACCATCAGGCTTATACAGAGTTAAGTAGTGCATGTTATTACTGTGTTTATTTTTGGATCACAGTCTTAATGCAAATCCCATATATGTGGTTAGGCAAAATGAGCCAGATTTTGGTCGTGGTTACACTGGTGTATATACACAGTGATGCCACAGTTTCATTGAGGAAGGAATCTGATCCTGTAACACAGAGGGTTACATGGTATTTTAATTACATAGTTGGTGTGTTTCAGTGTACATTTAAAGGTGAAATATTAGTGTCTGAAGCAATTTTTGTGTTTTCTTGACTTAAATATGTAATATCTGAGATTTTTTGGGGGAGTTACTATGCGATCATGGAATGAAATAGTTGTTAAAATATTCCTGTGAAAATTAAAATGCTATATGTTGTCTTCTTAGCTGAACATTTACAGTGTAAAACTTGGCTTTACAACCTTACTCAAAAGAACAGTATTAGTTATTCCAAAATCTTCAGGCTAGTGAAAAAAAAAAAAAAGGCTGTGTTTACATTATATCACATCTGTCATCACTAAAAGCTTATCACTAAAAATACATGTATATGAGAAGTATTGCGAGTACAAAAATGTGGGCAAGTGCCTGGCTGAAGAAATTTGGCCAGGGAGCTGTCTGCCATGTGGAGGAGTCTCCATGTGGAGAGTAGAGTCTGCCTACCCATTTGATACCCTTTGCTTTCATTTGGTAGATGTTTTCCATTGCCATAATTTCTCAGGAGGACTGGGCATTTTGGGATATGGCAGAGAGAGGGAGCTTACTTAGGACAAGCTGAAAGATTCTTTGCAGCTGTTAGAATGGAGTAAGAAGAAATTGTTGTTTGCTCTAATTAGCTTGTTAAAAGATCTGCATTCTGTTAGGAGCACAAAAGTTGTTTGTCCATGTGTCATTAAGAAAATATATACTCACCAACACCCAAAATACCATTACTACACTTACTGCCTTCCATTTAAGCGCTCCACACTGAAAGCCAGTGAGCTTCTCACTATTTCTGCTGCATGTTTACTCACTGTATTTTACTTAGCTTGAGCAGTGAAATTGGTTCCCTTCCTCCCTCTCACCTCTCATTTTCATTTATAACCCACTTTCAGATCTGGACTCAGTTTCATTCCAGTGCTCTGGAATTGTATCGTGTTTCATGACACTGCAGAGGAACATTAATATTTTAGGAAAAAAGAGGTGATTTCTAGTACTTTGCACCACTTCCTCTCATTTTCAAATGTGAGCAGTATCTCTTTAAATCCTGTGTGCTGTATTGTCTGAAAGCATTTCCCCATTCTTTGGATATTGGTCTATTTAATATACTCCAAGTCATTAGAATCTACTTTTCTTGTGCACTTTGCACTACTTTTGAATAATCTCAGTTATTTTATAGTCAGTGTCCTCTTGAGCCAAAGAGGAAAAAAAAATATATATACAGAGCTTGTCTAGTACTGCTGTCTTTACCTTGCTATTTAATAGTTAATACTTTGTGGTATGTTAAGAGAGTTTCTATAACGTGGCACTTTTAAAGAACTCTTTAAAAAAAGTAATAATAAACTTCAGCCAGGTAGTTCTTTATAAGTGAAACTTCCACTGTTCTTCAATTGAATCCATTCTGCTTAATAATCCTCTGGTTCTGACAATAAATATGTCACCAAAGTTAGCTACTTTTTTTTTTTTTTTTTTTTTTTCAGAANNTTTAAAAGAGATGGAAGTCAGCTCAAAATTTTATTTCATTGTTGCTAGCCTGTGAAAGAAATTGGAAAAGTTAAAATCTGCAAAGAGAGGTTTCTTTGTATCATAAACAGCAAAGCAAGAGGAGTTAGAGTTTGTCAGGTAACTGATTATTCAGAAATGAGGCATTATTCTACGTTCAACTGCATTGCTTACTGTTTTCTTCATCATGGAAAAGAATAAAATGTGGTAACAATTTTCTGTATTTGGACTGCTGCCGCACATAATTGGGAACAACAGAGCTAAAGCCTTGATTTTTGGTGAAATGCTTAGTCTGCGTGTTGGATTAAAATGTGTGCAACAAATCACTCCAATTCAGTAATTTTTTTTTTTTTTTTTTTTTTTTTTTTTATTACTGTAATGTTACTACTTTCCAGTTAGAGACGCTGAGAACTGGGTCAGTTGCAAGAACAAAATTGGCGTGAAAATAGTTGTATATTTGTTCTGGAAAATGGATTGCCAAAATACTTTTGAAAATGGTCGGCCTGAATTGCTCTGCACCTCAAAGGCAACTGATAGTGTTACTGTCATGTGGTAAATAAGCTGTTTGTTAGAAGTCCTGTTTAACCAGTATCCTACAAAGACATTTGCTAGATAGACATGTTAAACAGATCATCTGTGCAAAAATGGATTTGTGAAGCAGCTTACGGAATGGAAAATAAATTTAAGCTGAAGTATGCCAACAAGTCAATATATGAGAACAATTTGCAGCAACCAAAGGTGAGAAAGACATGCAGAAATGGAGTCATCAGAATCATGAATTAGAGGATAATATTCCTGGAGCTGGAATATATGAAGCAGTAACTAAATTTTGTGGTTGACTAATGCAGAATAAAGAGTTATGATAGCAGTGGAAGCTATTTATTGCAAGTGTTAGGTATGCTTCTATGGGTGTTTTTCACTCTTGTTAAAATAACGAGAAACAACTTGGAGCTGTGATCTGTCCACAGCACAGCTGTGGTGTTTTGAGACATTTCCATTGCCAGGTTTGTATCCCTGCCAGAAACAATGCCTGAATGGTTGCACTCTGACTCCCTGGTTCCAGTGACATCTTAGTGCTAGCCAGTGTTAAATCTCAGCAGTTTGAGCTCTGGGCTGCACTGTGTGCTGAAGCAGCTGGGAAAAGGTTCTTGTTAATATGTGAAGCCATCTCTGGCACTGAAAGGGAGGAGACAGAAGTGGCATGGTGATAATTTCTTCACATACCACAGCTAAGCCTACCAAACCTCACTGGCAAGAAACATTAGACATTGTAGGAAATAAGTTCTAAAATATTTACAAAGTTTTGTTTTCTTTCCTTCTGAACACCCTCTGATATCTTTGCCATGTACTTTCCAATGATCCAACACTGGGATCTGGCTGGGGTGAGTAATGGTGTCTGGCTAGGGGGAGGAGAGGACAGGGAGTGCTTAAGGGTGAGTAATTATTTAAGGAAATGGCCTGTGTGGAAAAAAGTGTGTCGTGATGGGATGCATTTATCAACTGGCATTTCAGTGTCACCTGTGGATGGAGAATTATTGTGTCTGAGATTTTCAATGGTTGGAAGTCAGTGCATTGAACTAAAACAGGAACGTTGTGTTGCGTTTCTGGTCTCGATTCAGTCTGTGAAGAGAGATGTGTGACATGCTGAAACCTTTTAGGAAAGATGAAGGTAAATAATAGTTTTCCCATGGCATCCTGAGCATGGCCATTCACTTTTCTGAGCAGCATTAACAAGCCACAAAGTCCTGGATGCAAAACCTTATTTCATGGTAGGCTACAAGCAACTGCAAGGGACAGTTTGTGAGTCAAGATGGAGTTCTGAGTACATTGTCCTTCCCTTATTTCGGGTACAGTGCATCCTGCCTTCTGAGACAATACACATGGTGTTTTTATATGTATTGCAGCCTTCTCTGAAGAGAGTGAGATGGTTGAAATACAGTGAAGCATAATGTGATGGAACCTGTGTTTTTCCATTAACAGCATAGTAGCTTGTATAGTCTGAGATGGCATATAGTTTCCACTCCTGCCAAGAAACATGGCTTTTGCAAAGAACTAAAATTTTGAGAGTTATGTTTCTTAGCATATCCTTGCTGCCATTGTGTCACCACTTATTTCAAGTATTAGATTAGGTCCTCTGATACACTTTTTTTCCATTCCTGGTTATTAAACTCTGGAAAAGTGAATGGAGTTTTGTTTAAGCACACCTGAGTCATCTTAGATTCTTCATTCAGGGCTCAGCAAAAAGCTTTTTTTTTTTTCAAATACTGTCTTTACCTCTGTTTCAAAGCCATAATTTACTTGATGTCATTCTCATATACTTTTTAGTGGTGATCTTTGAGTGGCTACATTGGATTCCCTTCTCTTCCATTAATTTTTCACATAGCTATGTAAATGTCCAACCAATGGACATTTTTGTAAACTCCATCAGCTATTTTTCTAATTCTATCCCTGCTTTTTCTAACATAAACATTTCCTCTCTCTGCAATGGAGATGTGGTATTATTTCTTATAGAAAACATTCTTGGCACCTGCTGTTCCAAGTCAGGAAAAGATGGAAGCTCAGTTCCTCATGCTATTTCTGTAATTTGCTGCAGAATGCTGCATTTTAATTACCCATTTTAATTACCCAGTACTTTCTTTTTCTGCATAGTTTCTAGTTCTCTCACTGTTTAAAATTCCTGTTTGTGCTTTAAGAATGCCATTGCAAAATGAAATTTCCATTAGAAATATGCAGTTTGTGTGCTTGAGAAAAGATAGTTGAAATTTGCCTGAAGTCATGTACTATGTTAAAAGGATTTTGCTATTTGAAACTCAGACCACCAACCTTTTAGCTATTTGGCTACATGAGATCAGTTTCCAGTACGACCAGCTGAGATTCTCTCTTCTGATGGCTATTCAAGCAGTGGCATGGGCTGTCAAGTGCGGTGAGGGAATGGTTTTAAGCTGAGGGAGAATAGGTTTAGACTGGATCTTAGGAGAAAGTTCTTCAGTATGAGGATGGTGGGACTCTGAAATAGGCTGTGGATGCCTTCTCCTTGGGTGGGGAGAGAGGGGAGGTGGTGTTCAAGGCCAGTCTGGATGAGGCCTTGAGAAGCTGAATCTGCTTGAGTAATGTTCCCTGCCCATGGTGGGGAGGTTGGAGTAGATGATCTCTAAGGTCCTGTCCAATCATAGGCCATTCTGTGATTCTGTGTGCAGTTCTGAGTAGACTTTAGAGAGATGGGACTGTATTTCTGCCTACCAGTCCCATTTCCAATATTGCTGTTTTATTCTAAGCTGGTAAAAACACCCTTTAACAATCAAGCCACCAAACAGCAGAAACAAAAGTGCTTCTAGACAGGAAAGTAAGTTGTATTAAAGATAAGCTTTAAGATACCTCACTGGCCATGTAGCCTTTTCTAACCTTTCTTTCATGGTTTATATGGTAATGGAATAGATTATTTCTTACTTTCTTTCTTACCCTGTGCTAAAGAAAGAAGTTGCCAGCTTGCATTGCTGAGAGTGGTTTCAGTTATACAGAAGTCCTGGGTGGATTTGGGGGTCATGCAGAATTCAGCTGTGTAAAGTCCTAACAGGAAAGAGGAATGCTTCCGTCCTCCAAGCAGCATGGTGGGTTTACTGTTCACACAAGGTATTGTGTGAGCCGTGCATGCTGTGTGCTGAGAACTGGAAAAGAAGTGCTCATTTCATCATTTTCTGTTTTCTTCTGATGTCATTTTCCTGTTCTCAGTGATGAGATCTTGATCATAGTAAGATAAATACTGGCTTGCTAGGATCTTTGACTTTCCCACCCCTTGGCTTTCCATTTATTTTACCAGGGATGGAGGAGTTTATTAACTTCCCTAACAGGTGTTTATCACTTTGAAAAATTGGACTGCTAATTCGAGACATCAAAAACTCTTTATAGGAGATTTATAAGGAAAAAAACTTGGAGGAAAGAGAGACCAGCATTTCATCCAGCATCCAGCACTAGAGTAATTGTTTAACCTGTGTTCCATTAGTTCAGAATTTTTTTAAACTGTATTTTTATATTAAAAACTATTCTATGCTTGAAAACAAACAGAAGTTCATGTGAACTGAAGGCTTAACATATGTATCTGGTGTCAAAAGTCTTGCAGTATCCTGATGCTGAGTCCCTTTGGTGCTGTCCAGTGTTACTTGAAACAATTATTTATTGCTGTGCGTGGTTATGATCAAAGCCTGCCAGTACTACATATTTCAGCAGCCTCTCTGATGCTTTTTAGGAACATAAAGGATCCTTTGAGAAGATAACTAAAATTATTTGGTGATTGTGGCTCAAATAGGAACGAGCTCCAGATCAAAATGCAACTTGATTCTTTCTTGCAGACTTAATAAGCTGGATTCTTGTATGGTGTAATCCAGCCTCATTCTGTTGTCCTCTTGCTCTTTTTGATGATATGTGATCTTAATGTGGTTTTACAGTTTCTGCCATCCTCTCAGTTGTCTGAAGCTGCCTGTGGAATTATTTCTTATCAAAACAGCTAAGGAGCATGTGAAGAAGCAGATAAAGTTGTTAGATAACTGTGACTAATGCCTTACTCAAGGCTGCTTTCAGATGCTTAAATTTACATTAGAAGTTGCATTAAACATTTGAATTATCAGTTGCACATCTTTACAAACTCATTTTACTGAAATACTTTCAAGTTCTAACATCCTTCAATTAAAATGAAATCGTATCTGGAAAAAACCCTAAACTAACTGTGTGGCTGTTTTCTGGCTATATTTTCCCCCTTTCTCTCTTCAGATCTTGACTGATCACTTGTAACCTTGCATTTGAGCTTTACTCATTGAAGTAGTTTGAGTAAGACAAATTACAGGAATATATACAAAAACTTTGTTGGGGGTTTGAGCTCATATGCCAAGTCAGTGCCTTGTAGCATAGACCCCAGGGCTTTACTACATCTGCTGAAATCAGCATAATTCATAAAATAGAATCCCTTCAGGGAAAATTATGTAACTCAAGGAAATCTCTTTACATGTCATGCCCTTCTCTCTTCATTTTGCCATCATGTTACTGGAATCCCACTGATGTCTTGTAGGCCTTTATCCTGTAATGTGTAAAAAACTGATAAACTCACTATAAAGAATGCTTTTTGTTGTAGACCTCTTTTTAGTAAGCCTCTGTATTAAAAAAAAAAACAAAAAAAACAAAACAAAAAAAACCCCAAACTTGATTTGTGGATTTCTTTGTGGCCTTAGGTCACTCCAAATGAGTACCTCCAAATGAGCCTTTTATTATGCATTTTCTGACCTTTAGAACTTTTCCGTTAAGAATGCAAATGAAAATCTTAACCTGCAAAAATCTGGAAAATTGTATTTGAGAAAAAAAGTAGGAAAGCTGTACTCAGGAATATTAGAAATCATATTTGTCAAGGCAAAAGTTGAAATGAAAATAAAATCTGCAGTTCTCTCCACTAAAGTGTTATAAACTTGGATAATAACAAATAGGAGCTCAATTCACTTTTGAGTGCATATTTGACCTACTTCTTGTTACTGAAACCTTGTGGAAAGATTTGCATGATTATAAAGTTAGCTTCATTGGGTTCACCATATTTTTAAGTCATATTAGCCCCTGCTAAGTCATTTATAGCTTGAAAGCAAACAATTGTAAATGCTGATCCATTCATATTCTACCATAAAACACAAGATGGGTTATTCACTACTGTCTGACGCACGCTTCCTACGGCGACGGAGAACAAAATGAGTCCTTTTTAAACTGTCTATATATAAACGGCGCAGGGACAATCTACAATGAAGGATTTCATTCGGAGGAGGTGCACTGGAGATTTCCTTTTGCCAATACAAAATGATGATGTTTCTAAAGAAATTATAATCTATTGTTTTAATATTAGGAGTTTTGCACATAATAAATATAAAATCTCCTTCTGTTCAAGGGCAAAGAATCAATTTTGGAACTAAGATTTTTTTTTTTTAACTGATAGGTATAGTTGGTCGGGACTTTGTTGTATTCACTTGTGTGTTGAGGGTATAGAAAAAAATGTTAATATTTGTGTTTGTAATACATAACAAAAAAGCTACATTTTTACAATGAGAAGGAAGGCAACGTAAGTTTCAGTAGAAGCAAACCAAGCCTTTCTAACTAGGAAAATGCAAGCAGTTACAAAAATGCTTATAAATGGGAAAATAACTTGGCAGAACTTGCTGCAGTGTAGAAAATTAGTATGGGAAGTGAAGGGACACAATGAGAAATGCCAAGCCAAAAAAAGTTAAGGGATAAAAAGGAATTAAGAGAGATGTTACCAGAGATTCTGACCCATTTCATGATGAGGCTAACAGAATTTCTAGGAAAGAGGTGGGAGAAGTGTTCAGAAAATGTAGCTGTTCTGATTGGATGGGATAGGACAGAAATTTTTATATTTGCAATCTGATAGCATTTAAGAATGTCATTAAACTGGAATATTTGCCTTTACATATTTTTATACAGCTAGTTCAGCTAACCAGCCCCAGGGAGACTGAAAAAAGCTGGTGAAAGGATTCTTGCAGGTTAATTCTGCACAAATCTGGAAATACAGGACAAGTTCCCAGAGTCTGGAAGAAAATTATTGTTACTCCAGTATTTTTAAAGGCAAAGAGATGGTCTGGGTGATTACAGGCCTGTTAAACAGGCACAAGAAAGAATAGGAGTTACAGGATGTAATACATAGGTGATGACGAGTAAATGGTGTTTACTGTCATTTAGTACAAATTTATAAGAGATAGGTCCTTGAACCTAACTTGATACCATTTTTTAGAATGATATCTAAAATGATGATACTATTCATCTTTGACTGATGAATAGTAACAACATAGCACTACTGTATAGCTTACAGAACTTTGTAAGCCCTTTTAGCTATTATATCAAAGGGTAGCATGATTAATGTAGCATATGGGCACAGCACTCCTGGACTTAAGATGAGTCGAATTACAAGTTTCAAGGTGCACCTGGTGTGGGGAGATGAGGCAGAGGAGAGGAATATAATGACAAAATTTGGAATCAGCGCAGACATCAAGTTCATCATTTGCTGGCTCTGCTTACAGGATGCTGCACTTTGTCCTGGCTCACCATGACTGAGAGCATGTTAGGGTCACTTGTGAGGAATGAACTGAAGCGCGCACCCCGGATGTGCAGGAGACAGCAGGAGTTGGCGCTATCACTGTTTGGTTTTTGCCCTTGGAGAATGGAACAAAATAAACCCTACTAGTATTTTATTAACATCTTAGTTTAATTCTGTTTGTTGGCTAAGTAGCCTGTCCTACCATAAACAAATCAAAGCAGATGTGTTCCACATGCCCTCCGTTCAGCTGTAGGGAGAGCTTACCCACATATCTGGTACAGTGCATGCCTGAGCAATTGTGAAAACTGTCCTCAAAAAACTTCCTGCAGTATGTATTCTCTTCCCTTGAGACTCATTTGAGAACACCACTTGTGGAAATAAACATGTCCTAACTCTTTTACCAGTATCATTTTAGTTAATGCACTGAATATTTAGAACAAACTGATGAAAAGACCTCCCAAAGAGTATTATCAGAGATTAAATCAAGTGTCAGAGGAGACTTGTGGAATCTTATATATGTAATTCTGGTAAAATAGTCACAATGAATTTTTAGAGCTGCCTATTTTCAGAGAAGAAAACTTGAGGGAAATCTTCTGCAGAGCATGGCTAAGGTTGTTGGGCTGGTGAGCAATTTGTGTGCAGAAGACTTACCTGAAGTGTACTGTTGTTTTGCTTTATTATGAGTTCTCTTGTGTACTTTTATTGTGATGCCGATTAAGTTTTCTGTCTCTGATGCAGATTACAGGACTGGCCCTTGTTTCACCTTGGTGACCAACCAGATGTGCCAGGGACAGCTCAGTGGAATAGTCTGCACAAAAACCCTTTGCTGTGCAACAGTTGGGAGAGCGTGGGGCCACCCCTGTGAAATGTGTCCTGCCCAGCCGCATCCCTGCCGCCGGGGCTTCATTCCAAACATTCGAACTGGGGCCTGTCAAGGTAAGTTAGCAGCAAAGCTTCCACAAAAGCTGCTGAAATTGTTACTGGATTAATCTTAATTGAGTTACACTGCTGTGAATAACCTGTCCTAAGCCATTCCCAGCTATATGTGTGAAGGATGGAAAAACATTGTCAGAGGCATTACTTCATGATTCAATGAGTGCCTGATGTTCAAGTGAGTACGTTAGTAACTTAGGTCATGTGAGAGCAGCCAGCATCATAATGAATTTCTCACTGCCAGCAGCCCTTTCCCGTGGTTCTGTAATGGTGTTTTTCTGACTGTATCACTCAGTCAGTCCATGGATGAATTTACTCTGTTACAGAAAGCACTCCAAACATGCAAAAATCAGTCTGGCAATACTGTTCCATTGATCTGGTGTGGGATTTTTTTAGGTAAAATTTGTCGATTTTGCATTTGTCTGAGGTGTCTTATCTCTTAAGCTACACTACTTTGACCTGGAGAAAAGTGCCTGTCGTGCCATTTGAAATGCCCTGTTATGTATTTTATACAATTTTGGAAATGCATTTGCATTTGTTTCAAATCATAAAATCCTCCCAGATGTTGCTTGCTTCTTTCAGAGCATGCCTTACCATCGAAAGTCCTTACACTGCTTTTGGCTTTTATTCTAATACTTCCAGCTGTATAAATTCTTTTATTGTCTGGATGTCTGGCAGGAAACAGGAGAAAGTTAACAGGGGCAGCTATGTATTAAACTGATGTGGATTATACATTCCCAGGACCATATCTTTGGGACTTTTTTTTTTTTTTTAAGAGCAGAGATAAAGTTTATAAATCTAAGTAATTTTATTTAATCATTAAATTCCTATGAAGGATTTTAAGGCATTCCACTGCATTAAAAAATGTAGATCTCTTCTGTCACAAGCCATGTTCTGGTTGGTGCCTGCCGACAGACATGATGAACCTCGAGATGGACGTGATTGTGTGTGCTGCACAATATACATATATTTTGACCACAACCATTTTATTCCCCCTCTCACTGTGAAGGTCAAAACTAAACTGTGCAGAAATCTGTAAATCAAGGTTCTGGACCCTTCTGAAATATTTATACACATAAGTATGTGGCCCACACCCCTGAACTCATGCCACACCTACTTAGAGCCTACATCTTGTTTGTGTCAAGGGAAAACAGCAGTGGCCTCTCCAGTGGATTTGTGCAGTTCGTAATAAAGCTACTGGTGCTTGCTGCACATTTCTTACTACGCAGCTACACTTATGCTAATCCGCATGTGGTGCCAACACAGTTTTGGCCCCGTAGGTTTGAGTTGCACTTTCCAGTTTTCCCCTCTCTTGTAATGTGCTTGTAATTTCAACAGATCTTCTATGAAACCACATATTAGCTTTCTTTTTCATGCAGTTGTACTAAATCCACTGCTTTTGAAATCAGATAACAGCCATTCAGACTGAAGACATTTCAGGGATTTCATATCCATATTCAAT
>VWZI01007852.1:548312-671415 GCA_013396835.1 Psilopogon haemacephalus
CATATCCATATTCAATTAAAAAAAAAAAAAAAAAAGGAAAAACAGGTTAAATAAAATCCAGGTTCTCTGAAGAGAAAAATGAGCTTTATTACTGTGTAGAGAAAATGAAACAAAGGGCAGGGCAAGTTTATTTTAAAAAGTAAACAGAAAATCACTGCCCACAGTCTGACTCTGTCTGAAAGTTAAATTAGTATCACAACTGAGATTTTTAAAGATACAAAGGAGGAAAATGAAAGCCAAAAGGTGGGATTTTGAAACAGACATTGTGACTCAGGAGCATGACTTTTTAAAAAAAAAACCACTTTTTTTTTTTTTTTTTTAAACCGGGGTCCATGAAATATGCTTNNTAAGCTCGGTGCCATGAATCTAGCTGATGACTTACTCAAGCACAGCATGTTGCTGTAGCTTGAGTCCCAGCAGTGTCAAGAGTGCTGAGGCTGTGCTGGCTCTCTGTGCCTTCCAGAACAGCACTGCTCTGGGTCTGTTGCTGCACCCCTGACCTGGTCCAAGATGCCAAAGGGTCTTTACACAGTGCTCTGCCATGTGGTACACATGTGCCCCTTGGCGTTCCTGAAACTTCCTACTTGTAGCTTCCAAGGAACTTGCCTCTTGGCCTTTTGTACAGACATCATACTTGGCTTTTCAGACTCTAAGACACATTACAGCTGGCTCTAAGATTTATAAAGGGAGATTTGAAGGCGTCTCCTTCAGCATGTGTCCCTGTGCTGAAACCAATCCTAGTGTGAAGTCCAAGAATTCAAGAGTTTTACCAGCAGTAGCTGGTACTGCCTGGGGACATGGTGGAGGTAGATGCATTTGGGCTGGAGAATGGAAAGGGCTCTGTTTGCTCCTGGAGGATAGGGAATCCTAGAATCGTAGGATGGTTTAGGTTGGAAGGGACCTCAAAGATTCCAACCCTCCACCATAGACAGGGACACCTCCCACTAGAACAGGTTGCTCAAGGCCTCATCTAACCTCACCTTGAACATCTCCAGGGAGGGAGCAGCCACAACCTCCCTGGGCGATCCATTCCAGTGTGTCACCACCCTCACCGTAAAGAACTTCCTTCTAACATCCTGTTTAAATCTTCCCTCTTCAGTTTAAACCCCATCATCCTATCATTACAAGACCTTGTGAATAGTTGCTCCCCAACCTTCCTGTAGGCCCCTTTCAGATACTGGAAGGATACTATAAGGTCTCCTTGAACCCTTCTCCACGCTGAAGAGCCCCAACTCTTGTAGCCTGTCCTCATAGCAGAGGAATGGCAGACACTAGGGTAGTTCCTGGTGACTGTGCGCCAGACCTCCAGTCTCCTATTGCAGTGCCACTCCTCTGCCTGTAGTCAGAGCCTGTAGTTTCTCAAGTTGTTACAAAGCTGCAGCAACACTTTCAACTAAAATGCTAAAATATCTGTGAGGCCAAAAACTACGGCTTCTTGAAAAGTTTGTCTTGAGCTTCTTACCTACCCTGTGATTCCATCTTCATGATTTCCATCAATAATGACTACACAGCTCCCTATGCCTCCCCATGCAGCTCCCTCCATGCCTATGGCATGCTACTTCATGGTCCTACATTTCTCTGCTGGCAGTGGGCTGTGGACTGGATGCAGTTGCCAAGATTTTCAAAGATGCAAGTGATTTTGGGTGCCCAACTTTGGAGACTTTAAAGAAACCTGGGTTTTGGCAGGCTGTGTTCTCTGCACACCATTCCCCAGATGTCTTAGAAAAACAAAGCAATAGCACTTAGATGTTTAATGTCTGTAACAATAACAACCATGTGATTTCTTGCAGAAAATATTTAGGGTACTGTACTTAATCATGCTTTGCATAGAGTAATTACAAAATTAGTGTCTGTCTTCAGGAGCGAGTATCATAATATTATGATGGGTGAAGAACGGATTTAGACATATTTACTTTAATTTCTCTGTAGACAAATTATTATGGCTGTTCTTGAGAAATGAATTAAAAATGGATGATTTTTTTCCTTTTTTATATGATAGATGTGGATGAATGCCAAGCCATCCCTGGGATCTGTCAAGGGGGAAATTGCATTAATACTGTTGGATCTTTTGAGTGCAAATGCCCAGCTGGACACAAGTTTAATGAAGTGACACAAAAATGCGACGGTAAGAACTTTTAGAACTTTCTTCTGAAAATAAAGTGGGGGAAGGTCCTCTTTTTCTTGCCAACTTTGTTTAGAAGTATGCCATACACTTTCCAGTTTTGTGTGCCTTGAATATGCAAATAGCATTCTTCAGAGGTTCAAATAATGGCTCTTTCTCCTTCTGAACCAGAGAATCTTAAACACTGGACCTGCAGCTTTTTCTGGCCTTTTAGTCACCTAATGTTTTACAGACTCAAAGGTACAGCTGAATCAAATTAAACATTAAAACTAAAAATACCTTTAAGCCGATAGGTTGCTTTAGAAATGCTTCAGGCACATGTCTCTGTTTGGATCATTCAACCAAAAAGTGTATATGACTGGAAGGTTCAACACATTCTCACCTACTCAGGTAAACTATTTAAAGTTAATGGGAATTGGACACTGCTGAGCAAAGATGGCAGAACTATGGTCTAAACTCAGCCTTACAATTGCAGATGTTGAGGAAGGACAAATATTTTATCTTTATTGGTTGTCATGTTTTGGAAGTTCAGCAGCTGCAACATATTAATGTGGAAATTTGCAGTGCATGGTTATGGAATCTTGCTAATTTTTAACTGTAGTTTGATAGTGTTTTTTTGCTCTATAGTATAATAATCAGGCATAGATGACTTATTTGCTTTAAGAGAAGTAGGCCACACCTATAACATTATGTTCTGTTTTGGACCCTTCACTACAAAAAGGACATTGAGTTGCTGGAATATGTTCAGAGAAGGGCAATGAGGCTGATGAACAGCCTGGACAAGTATTATGAACAAGTATTATGCTAATGGAACTGCAGTTGTTTAGTCTGGAGAACAGGAAGCTGAAGGGAGACCTCATTGCTCTCTACAACTACCTGAAAGGAAGTTGTAGAAAGGTGGGTGTTGGCCTCTTCTCCCAAATATCAAGTGATAGAATGGGAGGAAATGGCCTCAAATTTCACCAGAGAAGGTTTAGATTGGATATTAAGAAGATTTTCTTCACAGAAAGAATGGTCAGGCGCTGGCACAGTTGCCTAGGAAGGTGGGTGGTGAAGTCACAGTCCCTGGAGGTGTTAAAAAACGTGTAGATATGGCACTTTGAGACGTGGTTTAATGGCCATGGTGGCATTAGGCCAATGGTTGGCCTCAATCATCTTAGAGGTTTTTTCCAACCAAACCAGTTCTATGATTCTATAATTTTAGATACATAAGGAGCATACTGGTAAAATGTAGAAGTTGCACAGTTTTTATTCATCATCTTTACAGTAAAACCTGGATAATGTTTAAACTCTTAAAACCGATTCTCCTTTCAATCATTAGACAAATTAATTTGAGCAGACAAGTTTCTTAAGTAGTTAGTGATTTTGGAGTCCCAGCTTTCATTATCATAAAAGCATGTGACTGCCACCACCCTTTCGTGCATCAGGTTCCTTTAAGGAAGCACTCAACCATTTTTTGTCATTTCGGAAGAATTATGACTGACTCTTTCAAAACGAAAATCTCTGTTTCAAGCAAACTTTATAATTTAATTGCAGGTTAGGGAAAGTAATTTCAGATGAGTTTGTAAACAGCATGGTTTTTACATTGACTGCCAATGGTTTTGGGAGAAAGTAACCCATGTTTAGGGTAGAACGATAGTGCAAGTTGTTTCCTTCTGTGGATGAAGTACCAAGAACAAGGTGAATAGGAAAGACTGAACTTCTGCCTTGCTAAGTATTAGTACTTGAAAAGCTGAAAGCTGTAGGTTTTTATAGTCTGCATTATATAAGTATTCCTGTGGTATTTTTACTGAATCAAGTACAACACCAAAATAATAATGACACAGAATGCCCAAATAAGCAAAAAAAACCCAACCCTAAATACCCACCACCTAGTAATTGCTAATAGATGAGTGACTGCATCCAAGAACCTGGGATAACTTGGTTTGTTCCCAAATTCTGCCACAAATTTCCTGCCCCATCTTATGAATTGCCTGTGGCTACAAAGATAGGATGACTTTTTTTTTTTTTCTTTCACTTCCATACTTGTAAATCTTTGAACCTTAGCAGAGACTTTTTTTCCAGTACATCTTCATATTACATCTACCAAGCTGTGTAGGTATTAATACAATTAAAATAATTTAAAGTAGCATGCTAATACCAGCAGCATGAAATACGACAGAGATTGAACAGTTAAGAGCATATAGCAACAGAATATCCATTCTACTTTTTAAAAATTGTTCCTTTAAGTTTTAAATTGAAATCTCCAGTATAAGGCACAGTATTTGCCTTGTAGTAATTAGCTGTAATTTACAAACTGATCATGTGCTTGGTTTAACTTCCTACCTAGCAAGCAGGACTTCTGCTTGGTGTAATGTGTCATTGGTCATGATTTAGTAGAACTAGGAATCTCCTGCTGAATTACCAGTGTTGTTTTCTCAGTTGCCCCCTTTAAAATAAGACTATGATAGAAATCATCAGGTACAGTGAGACAGCACAACAAAATGGGAAATGAAGTGTGCTGGCTGAAGTTCTCTATGAGGATAGCTTGCTGAAAGCAGTATTTTAAGTGTTAGGTTATTTCACGACTTCATATAGCCATTCCTCTTCAAGTTGCACTAATGCTGAGGTAAATACTTTTTTGTTGTGATTAGGGGAATAATTTTCCTGGAGTGACAGAAGTGTGAGTACATGAAGTATACTTATCTTTATGAAACTCGCATACAGCACTGATAATGCTGCTTATATGAATGTCAACACTAATATAAATTGTGAAATGCTGTTTGGGTTAGGCTTAATTCTAAAATAAAGAGTGATGATTTTGCTTCTAGAAAGGTTGAACTCTATATAAACAGTGGCAACACTGACTTTAAGATAAACATTGGTGGATTTGAGTCAGTAAGTGCTTGAATATGATTCATTTTCAACTGCATTTTTCTCCGTTAATTAACAGCTTTATTCAGACCAAAACTCAGTTTCCACATATTTTGTCACTGAGACTTTTGGGACTCCTGTGGAGTATAATCCTGGAGCAAAACCCAGAAGTCTTAGCAGTGCTCCCAGGGCACTCAGACTTGGGACTTTGGCAACACCCTTGAAGTAGCACTGAACAAAAATGTCCCACCCCTCTCATACACCCAGGCGAGGAATGTGACCCACATCAGGACAGCTAGCATCACGCTGGAGAAGAATGTGTGCACAAGGGATGCAAAGCCCTGTGCCACTCAGGGTGGATCTGGTTACCTGATTGCCACTCCCATCCTTCCACGCCTTTCCTGCAAAGGCAAGTGGTCACAGACGTCACAGAGTATCCGATGCTTTACCTAGGGGAAGAGTAGTTGATGATTTTTATATTGCTGGATTTTTGTAATCAGCATCTTTGCAGGAGAAGTAGAACAGAGATCCTGTCTGCTGGCTAAAACGTTCATTAACTGTCCTGTGGGACTTTGGGTGTTCCCCCATCTGTTGGGGCCAAATTCCAATTTAGGCGTTACATTTAAATTCCTCCGATCGTTTTTAATGACTGTGATATTATTCACTCCTTGCCTTGGCCTGTTGGGTGGTGTCACAGTATTTCATCTCAGAAATTTTTGTGGTTGGTGAAATCATTATTACAGCCATGTGTCTATCTGTCTGTAGATCTCTGGAGGAGAGGTTGGACAGAGTCCTGTGATGCCATTATTTCTGGCTGATTTTCCTTGTCGGCAGAGCAGCTGGGTGATTGTAGATGGCTGCAGCAGGCAGATGTCATTGATGACTGTAGGGAATAACCTCCCTTTCTGCTCTTGCTTTGCTGATCCTTCTTGTAGGTACCACGGAAAAAAAATGAGCTGTTGTTAAGCTCAGCAGGACTCCAGGTTCCTAGAAGATGAGAGCAGTGCTAAGTAGACACAGCTGCACTGTTAAAGCAGTCACTGGAAACCAGGGAGAAAATAACTACACATCACAAGCACTTTGATAGTAATTAAGGAGTGATTGAGGCTGGCATAGGTTGTTACTGACATGACTATAGATAACATGAACTCCTATCTGTGGAAGAAACCCTTTAAGTTCCCTCTGTTCATATGTGAAGCTGTGATTAGGTATAAGAAGGTATTTGTAAGGGTTTTTTCTTCAGACTTTGAAATTTTTGGTACATTGGATCCATTTTCATTATTTAGTATATAGATTGAAATTCTTTACTGAAGAAAACAGTAGGCTGAAAGAGACCTTTAAGATCATCGAGTCCAACTGTCAAACTAAGATCATCATGGCCATAAAACCGTGTCCCGAAGTGCCACGTCCACATATTTCTTGAACACTTTTAGGGACAGTCACTTTGCTGTCTCCCTGGGCATCTTATTCCAGTGCCTGACCAGTCTTACAGGAAATAATTTTTTCCCAATATCCTCTCTAAACTTTTCGTTATTAAATCACTGCCAAAAATCTAAGGGGAATTGTGGACATTGTCATTGATGTTTCAGTTATTTTCTAGGAATCTGTTAGAGAGTTCAGAACATTCACCTTAGAGGAGAAACCCAGGAAAGGTAACTTTGGTTGGCTGCAGTCATCCTGCTTAGAGGTATAGTCCTGTCAGATTGCATTAGTTAAACAGTACCTAGCTGCTCAATGCTATGGGGAACTTCTGAGAAAAATCCAAGTGCAGCAAGAAGGATGGGCATCCTTATAGGTACTACACTTCCTTTTGAGTCAGTATTTAACCATTGCCTCAAGAGAGTGCCGGGAAACACTGTGCTGAGGCAGATACCATGAGGCGTAATGGTAACACTGCTGATCACTTTGGTTGTTACAGGTCTCATGACAGTGTGCAGAATTCAAAGTGAAGGGGCTATAGTTTACTTACTTTACTTCTTGTATCTTCACTGCAAATTAAGATTTTCATTCATTATTAACCAGTAAAACAAACTCTCTGGCTTTTTGCAATTTACAGATGCAATATTTTCTTAGATTCTGTTTCCCTTGTTTTTATACAATGCCTAAGAAAGGATCCTGATTCAAAACTGCTGATCATGTTCCTAATGCATAATTTAGGAGGGGTCTCCTAATGCATAAGTTAGGAGGGAGTATCAAACTACACTGAATTTGATTACTAGTACTAATTATAAAATATGTATTCTCATGCCAGAACTAATTTACATAACCTGCCCTTGCTTCTCCTTTTGCCTTGAAGATATTGATGAATGCAGCACCATTCCTGGAATCTGTGATGGAGGAGAGTGTTCAAACACAGTTAGCAGTTACTTTTGCAAGTGTCCTCCAGGATTTTATACCGCTCCTGATGGCTTAAAGTGCATAGGTGAGTAGAGCCCTGTAAATAATAAGACAGTACATGTCATGAACAGTGCACCAGAAATGTATTTCATCTCATGATCTTGAAATCCTTCTTTTGTATAGAAATGTGCCTATATATGTCTTCCATTTGCAGGATGTGTTTCCTCTTTCCCTCTTCATTGTGAGCTTTAATTTTTTCTTATCCCATTTTTTTCTGTTATGCCATATGTGTTGCACTTAAAATAGGCAAAAGTTGTTTAACACACCTCCTTGATATTCATACTCTCATGCTTGTCTTTGGTGTAGTCCATGTTATATTCAGCACTCATCTAGAAAAGCAAATATACTTGAGAAAGAAGTGTATCAAGTGTTGCAATCTTAATGCAGATATTTTTTCATAAAGGAAGTAGTGTGATAAGTTCAGTGTAGGACATTTGTGTCCGTTTTTATGATGCTGATAATTTGGCAGAGATGTTCTTTCAGGCTTTCCCTGTGGTAGAGCAGAATCTGCGTTTCAAAGGCCAGACCAGGAACCAAAGGACTGTGTGAATTAAATGACTGCTGCTTCAGTGCCAAAGCCATCAAAGAGTAGTGTTAGTACTTACCGCTTCTCAGAAGCAGCTCAAGTATTACATTTTTCACCCCTCATCTTTATACAGTAATTTGTTTTTTCACTGCCAGTGCTGGATTTTGAGCAATTGTTGTCATTTGAGAATCAAATGAAAGGTTTATTTCCTGTTTTGGCTTCTTTATGTAAATGCTCAGACACAGTGGCAGCACTGGGGTTCAAGAGAGCATTCTGTGTTTAGTATCTTTGGTAGAAATTTGGTAGGGAAAAAATATTGAGAAAAAAAATCACAGACAAAAGTACCAAATGATGCTAACTTCCTGGAGAGAGCTGGAAGTACTTTGGGTTGATTCATTTTGAATGATGCTATTCTTTTTCTGATGGTTGACAGAAATGAACTCTCTTCTTATCAAGAACAGCATTTTTGTAGATTGGATCCGTACTATACACTTCAAATGCTGGTGGGAGTTGCTTTTATTGTTTCAAATTGATAGCTCCTAAACAACTGTGCATCTTTAAATCCTTGACTGCTTCTTGTACTTAATATTTGTGAAGGAGACTCACCTTTCTCTAACAAAAAATTTCAAGAGATGAATGCAGTTTTCCAGTGTTTTTTACCCACTGTATTTGGAGGCTGAAATAGTTCAGCTGAAGAATCAAGCATTTAAATGATGACAAGCTGTGTTAAGTAATATGCCAGACTATGAGCCATCATTAAAATTTTGGCTTTGAGGCCTAAGCAGAACGTGCTAAATGGGAAACACTATTAATTATCTGCAGATATTTTAGATTCGTGTTTAATATGTGGGCTGCATACTTGCCCTGTTAACAAGGACAGAGCCCAGATATGTATTTGAGCTGGGCAAAATACATAATCTTGATTTATTTGCAACATGCCTCTCTTAAGTGAAAATGTTAGCTGAACATGTCTGTTCTGTTGGAGATGAGGAAGTGCTTCTGAGAAATATATCCCCCTGATGGGACTCAAAATGAGCTGCGTTGGAGCCAAACATCCATCCAAAGGAAGTGACAGGAGTTTAATTACAATAAACCTTAAAAATTAGAAAAGATAAAGCAAAGATACCATCTCTCAGAAATGAAGAGTGGAAACGAGTGGAGTATCTCAAGCCAAGTACATGAAGAGTGCTATGAAGAAAGCTGCTAGCTTATACTTTCAGCTGGCATAAATTAATTTGATCAGTGTTAACTCTTTGGTGGCTTTGTCTTTTTTTTTTTTTTTCCTTTTTAAAATAGTTTGTTTTTAAAATGAAAGATATTAGCAGTGCTACAGGCTGGGGACAGAGTGGCTGGAGAGCAGCCAGGAAGAAAAGGACCTGGGAGTGCTGGTAGATAGTAGGCTGAGCATGAGCCAGAAGTGTGCCCAGGTGGCCAGGAGAGCCAATGGCATTCTGGCCTGGATCAGGAATAGTGTGACCAGCAGGACAAGGGAAGCTGTTCTTCTCCTGTACTCAGAACTGGTCAGGCCACACCTTGAGTACTGTGTCCAGTTCTGGGACTCTTAATCAAGAGAGATATTGAGGTACTGAAGTGTGTCCAGAAGAGGGCGACGAAACTGGTGAGGGGCCTGGAGCACAGCCCTGTGAGGAGAGGCTGAGGGAGCTGGGAGTGTGCAGCCTGAAGGAGACTCAGGGGTGACCTCATTGCTGTCTACAACTACCTAAAGGGAGGTGGGGGTTGGTCTCTTCTCCCAGGCAGCCAGCAACAGAACGAGGGGACAGAGTTGTGCCGGAAGAGGTATAGGCTGGATATTAGGAGGAAGTTCTTCACAGAGAGAGTGAATGGCATTGGAATGGGCTGCCCAGGGAGGTGGTGGAGTCACCATCCCTGGAGGTGTTCAAGAAGAGACTGGATGGAGCACTTAGTGCCATTTGCTAGGGCTGGGGACAGGTTGGACTGGATGATCTTGGAGGTCTCTTCCAACCTGGTTGAATATATGATTCTATAATTCTGTGATTAAAATATTAAAAGCTGAAACAGTAGTGTCCTGCTGTTCTTGCCCTTATTTGTGTGATTTACTATTTGGAAAAGAAAGAGAGAGGGAAGGAAGAATCACTTCTGATTAGGTATATGGAAAGATTTGGCCTATTTTTTACAAACTTAGTGTTCTTTTTTTTTTGTTTGTTTTGAAAATGATACGGATTTTGAATAAACTCTTACACCTGTAAGGTGTTTGCTGCATACTTAGATTATTATGGCACATTGTGTGCTTTCACAGATCCTTTTTCCACATCTGCCCATTACTGCTTTTAAATGTTTCAAAACTTGGTACTGATGAAAACTGAGGAGGATGATGATGGTAGGGTCTGTTAGAGGACTTCCTGCCTTAGCATCCATCCAAGTATCACACCAAACATCTTAATATCTCTCCAACAATACTGCAGAACAATTTTGTCTCCAAGAAACAGTTTGTATCAGAGCTTTACTTGATCTTTAAAACAGTGGATAAAGAAGTGAATGTGTTTGGCAGTTTATTTGGGTATCAGTAGAAAAAAATGGAAGACCGCTAAAAAACCAAGCAGGTATTTTCCCCCTCCATTTCAGATTTCCATCAAGGATAACATAAGTGAAGTGACTAAAGTTTGGAATTAAAGGCCGACTGACTGTTTTAGCTGTCCTGCCAATAATTCAGGGTTCCAGCTAATGAAAGGCACAACCATCACAGACTGTCCTCATATACCACTATATACCAATTTCCTCAAAGTAGTAAGAAACTTCCCTGGTTTTTTACATCCAATAGAATAGCTAGGCAGATGAATCCACCATTCCTGGATAACTGAGGTACTATTTCTTTAGGGACTACTGTCTCCTGTTACAAGGTTGTGTCTGCCACTTTTTCCTCTGCGTTTTGACAGCAAATGTTCATATACTTTAGAAACACATTTGGTCTGGTTTATTGTGCAGCATCAAATCACACCACAGCTTATATTGAGCTTGACATGATGTGACATATTGTGCAACAATTGCTTAGAGCTTCAGATTGTATCACAAGATTTTTTTTTTTTTTTTAAAGTTTTGTTTCCATCCACATTTTCTCTCTGTTCTCTAAGCTGGGGGATCTCTGTGCAATGTTGTTCGAGCTGAGTGTATGAAATCTGGGTACAAGACGTTCTTTGTACAGCACGTGCTTACCCTTTTCAGACAGGAAGCCAGCACATCTCCATAAACAATGTGATGGCACCAGTTAAAACTGGGTTGTTCTTTCTTGCCTGCAAGCCTATATCTTGTCAAATCACTACATACTTCAGCTGGGGAAGCTGTGACTAATGAAAAATGAATTAATGCTCTCAGAGCTGCGGTGCTGTGCCTTTCTTGCTCTACATCAGTGCATTTCAAGTAAAAGTTTAAACAGAACCTGGTGCTATCTTTTAATAGAGATGACACTGCAGTTTTTCTTCAGGGGCACAGAAGGGTATTTTACTATATACTGAGTACACATTTCTACTTTTGCCTTCATTAATTAATTGCTGTTTTGTATTTCATGTCAGCTTTCTCACAGGACATGTTATACCTGAATCCCAAGCAGGCCAAATATTACCTAGATTTTTCTGATTTTCTGCTCTTTGTTTTCTGACTGTTGTAATGTTGCAAGTGCTACGTCATCAATAATGTAATCAACCCAGAAAAGTGGGACCTTTCTTTTTTTGTGAAAGTCACATTCTTCATTGGATTGATGATCTCTCTCTTTGTTTTGGTAGATGTGCGTCCTGGATTCTGCTTCTCTTCTTTGACCAATGGGCGTTGCAACAACCAGCTCCCCCAGCCTTTGTCCAAGATGCAGTGTTGCTGTGACAGTGGCCGATGCTGGTCTTCTGGTGCAGCTGCCGCTCCTGAAATGTGCCCAATCAGATCCACTGGTATGAACCCACCCGTATCCTTAGGAGTGTGATTGAACACTGAATTAGGCAGTCATTTCTTCTATCAGAAATGTTTTAACTAAAGAACCACACAGAACAGTTGAGGCTGGTTGGCACCTTGAGACTCCAACTCCTGTGCTCAAAGCAGAGCATTCTATGGCAGGTTGCTCAGGACCCACCATAGGCTAGGTCAGGCAGAGATGAAAGAATTTTATCTGTTGCTAATCAGTGTTTTGTACCTTGGTTTTTCCAATCGTACCTGATTCATATGTTGTTACTCAGCATCCTCTTGAGGCTCAGATTACTTCCCCCAAAGCCTTCTATTAGATACATATTCCCTCTACAGTTTCATTCTCGTTTGAATGCCAGGATTTACTTCCTTGTATGTCTAGCTTTCTGAGATGCTATTTATTTTCTGAAGTTTGACACAGAACATGATTTCTGTCTGCTACCAAAACGTGCTGTACCTTATTGCCTCCCTGTGTATTGAAATTTGATTTATAGAGAATGGTGAGCAGATTGTGAAACTTAAGTGTGAGGGAGTGGAGGAAAGGTGGTTTTGAGGTTGTTTAGGACTGGAGACCTAAAGAAATGCTTTAGAAAAGAACTCAAGAAACTTAAGGATTGATGTGAGGAGCTCAAGGGAGTTGCAGAGTTTAGGGAGGAATGGGAGTTGTAATGCTATAGCAGTGTAGCTCTGATGAAGTTGTCAGAGGTCATATATGGGAGTGTTTATTATTCTTGGTTTTAATCCTGTGAGTGAAACTGCATAATACTGGAGCAGAGATCTAGATCAGAACTCTGGGAAAACTCTTCCTGGTTCTGTCTGTCTGATTAATAATATTTAAACATGTGCAAGATTGGCTAGAATAATGTTAAAAAAATAGTATACTATGTTGATGCTCATCTGAAATAGGAAGACAAGGAGAAAGCTTCCAGTCTTAACATTGTCCTGTTTCCTTTACATAGTCTATTTATTCATATCTAACTGCTGAATAAACTGGATGGAAAAGTGAAGTCATTTGGCTAGGGCCACAGACTGAGATGTAGTGGAGAGGGAGCTAGAACCTAGGGCTTCCTGACTCATAAATACATACAAGGTCTCCAGATCATGGCTACATGCCTCTTTTTTTTTTTTTTTTTTAATAAACTGAGAGTATGGATTTGTCTTTCCCAGAGTCCTTTGAAATTATTTGAAAGGCCTTACATATATATATAGGGTATTGCTGGCATTATTTAATGAAGTTCAGTTATCCCTTGATGTATTCTAAGAAAGCATGAAAAATTTTGAGCTGTAAGTGGCCCAGAGTCTCTCTAACTCTGAAACAGAAATTTTCTGCAATATAAAATGGCACACTAGCTGCTGCATAATGTAAACAAGCAGTTGCATTTTCACTGTGGGCAGCAGACCCAGGTGTTACTATAAAATAGGCTGTTTACTGCTAGAAATTAGACACGGAGATGAAAGGTGCAATAAAAAGACTTGCACTGTATTTCTTCGCAAAACACAGCAATAATTGTTTATGTGTAATGGCAGGGTTTACCATTGACACTATAAATACTTTAAACGTGGTATCTTGGGCAGCCAGCCACCTGTGCATTCAGTTCTCACCTCCAGTCCATTCATGTGTACTAACTCCATGCAAACCATGGGCATCCCCAAGGCCAGGGTTTCTCTTGGCATGGAAGGCCTGGTGGCTTGAATTAGGTATTCCCAATCTAGAGTGAAAAAGAAATACAGTATTGTTTCTCACACAAAGACTGATTAGTGGTTTGTGGAGAATGTGTAGAGTATTGACTGTTAAAATTGCCATCATTAGCAAAACACTTACATGATGGAATTGGTGCGCTTACATAGATACTGTGTCTTCTTTCTTACCTCTGTTTTACCACAGGTAGGCTACTGACTGAGAGTAGATTTAGTTTACATATGAATAGGCAAAATATAAAAGTGGGAAAAGCCCCAGATAAACAAAATACAACGTATAATACAGTAAAATCTTACTGGGGATGATTTAAAGATTTAAATTGCTCTAAGGGCTCATAGAGGGAAGTGCAATGATGCATGAAACAAACTTATTACCTAAGAGCATTAAAATAAATGCAGAGATCATAATCAGGAAATCAGAATTTTTGGCTGCCATGCTTATTTAACAAATCCTCTCGGAAGATCTTATGATGAGTTTTACAGGTGAAAATTGAAGTGAGATGGAAGTGTTGAAGGCTGAAATATCCACCTTAGTTCTTCCAAGACTGAATTTATTTTTCAGTTTTAATTTTTCACATTGTTTCAAGAATTCATGAATCTCTCCAGCATTTTGTTTTCATTATATAATTCCTTTCCCTTGTTATGCTATAAACTTTAAAATTTTGACCTTCAAAGCTATTGGCTACACAGTTATTTGTGTACACATGAATTGCAGACATGAATTAGGTCAGTTGGAAATGTGGTCTTTAATTGTGATACTCTCTGTACATTCTTTGGATTGCAAGTTCCAAACCCACACTTCCCAAAGACAAAAGAGTTGGGGGCATGAGGAGAAGTGGGGCAGTAGGGCAGATGCCAGTAATAGAGATAAACAATAGGAGAATGCATAACGTTCATCATAGACTGTGCTTACACCAAAACCGATTACCTTCCCATCTGGAAAAGGATAAAGTTGGTGTGGATCAGTCTTGGTTTCTCTTTGTCCCCTCTTCTTAGATTGCACCTCATTTAGTTTCTGCTTTTATTGGCAAACTTCATTTTCACATAGTGTTAGGATATTCATTCTCTAATTGGTTTTGCCCCATTGCTTGTATTTATATTTCTTTCTTTCAGGAGGTTAACATTAAGAAATCCCATTGAAACTGGGCTTTTTCCCCTGTTCAGTATTTATCTAACTCTGTGGCAAGCTTTGTATTAAATTAACTTGGGATCAAGTCCAAAAGTCCTTCTTTAGGTAAAATTCCCACTGAGTTCATCAAAGATTTTGCCTGAAAGAGGACTAAGTGGATGAAGTTCAGATCTCCATCTTACCGTTAAGTTTCATATCCAGAATGTCAGTTATGTTACCTTTTTACTGGCAGTCTTCTGACATATTGTCCTATGGATTAATACTTCACAGAACAGAGCTAGTTCCTGTGAAGAAAGCATACAGGCTTAGATGTTACAGATTATTTAAGGTTGTTGTTAATCAGAAACAATGTGAAAAGAGGGACAGTTGGATTAAATGGAAAGGCTACAAGAGTCTAAACCAGAATTCTTGATTTTGTGTTTCAGATGAATTTCGCAAATTGTGCACAGTAGCTGCTTTGCTGCCAGCAAGACATGACCTTCCTCCAAGCCGTCCTGACATCATCCCTCCTCCTCCACCAATCATTCCTGGTGTTTACCCTCCTCAACAGCCAGAAATCGTCTATCCATCTAGGGCTCCACCACCTCATAGTAAGAAAGAAATTATAATCTTTCCCTGCACTATTTGCTTGTAGCTTCTTTTTAAAACCCACGTTTCTCAGGACCAATTTATTCCCTTCAGTTGTTGGTATCTTCTTACTTTATGTGAACATACAGTCTCTGGATATCCTTCTAATCATAGCCTGGTTACTGTGTATCTTACAGCAATTGTAGCTCAGTAGTGTTGTCCCTGTTCAGACAGGATTCAAAAATGACATCATCATTGTCTGTGCTGGAGCCCATGTATTGTGGTCGTTGCTTTACTGTTATTTTAAGGCTATTGCGAACTTGACTGCATGTCAGCACTGAGAAACGTGAATAGCTCTTTGGCTAGGTTGTGATAGCTGCTTTCATTAAATAGCTTAACTGGGAGAAAGCATCTTCTTTAAGGTTGTTTTCCTCACTGTCACTTGGCCAGGCAGGAAATGTACCAACAAAAACAGTGGCCTGCTGGACAGTGAACTGACCCAAAGTGATACGCATGGATAGGTTAGGTTTCTCTAGAGCAAGGAGGAAGCCAGAATAGGATATCCTGATACATTCCTTACTCTGTCGCTTGCTCAAGAAATTTGCCACCTGCCCATATAGCCTGCGGTAGGCGTGTGCCACCTGAAATCGTTTGGCATAGCCACATACTCTTTTGCAAGGAAACATAAGCTCATTTCACCCGTGCTCTGTGGAGATGTGAGCAGGCTCTGCTTGCACTGGCACCAGGCTGAAACTATGCAGTCTTGGTTCAGCACCAAGTTGAGCTAATAAGCCTGAGAGGCATAGTATGTTAACTTGGGCCTGACAGCATGCTGACGTAGCCGCACAGCTTCTGATCAGCTGGGAGCATGGACTGAGCCAACTCACATCTGCCTGCCAGAGACTGTGTAGGATACCTCCCAGGGTTATTCCTGCCCTCCTCTCACTCTGCTGTCTGTGAAAATGGAGATAACTGAACCAGTTTGCTTTGCCTTTGCTACTGCAGGCTCCTAGTGGAGTACCTGCAGTGCCATGTACTCACTCTACCTCTAGGTGTGAGCAGACTTGGTTCTTTTATGTCCTGGAAAAGAGGAAAACAAGTTTGGAATTGCCACAGCAAAAAAAATTAGTGCTTACTAGATGTTTTCAAACAAATCTCTGAAAGTCAAAGTGCCATTTTCTCTCTCCCAATGCTGACTTTACTATGTCATTCACATCACAATGGAAGGTAAATGTTGACTTTTAATGACAAATGCTGCACAAGTTGCAGATTACCAAGAATTACTGAGGAACTATTGAAATATTTTTTCCAACTCTGTTATTTCAGTGATTGTGCCGATGAACTTGACTGACTATTGCCAACTGTTCCGACATCTCTGCCTTAATGGGCGCTGTGTTCCCACTCCTGGGAGCTACCGCTGCGAGTGCAACAAAGGATTCCAGCTGGATGTTAGAGGGGAATGCATTGGTATGTGGTTTTCTGCAGTAAATCACAGAGAGGAATTTTGCTTTAAAGAAAAAAAAAATCTTTTCCACATAATGTGATAACTCTGAGTTCTTAAATTAAACCACCACCCCCCAAAAATAGTAAAATAGTAAATAGACTTTAAAGAGTTAAATGCTTTCAACTGCAATCTTATTTTTACAACAGCTTTGTCTTCAAGACAGTGTATAACAAATCCTGCAACATTCCATAAAATTATACACAAGTAAGGTTTTCTTACTTTTCTACCCTGTGACAGTTACCTGTTTGTTAATTATTGGCATATGTTAAATGCTGCCAGCTATTTGAGAATGCAAACGACCTCTTGTTAACAAAATGCAAAACAGCAGCAATGGTCTTTGGTTTAGTGAGATTTACAAGTCTTCTTTCAACTCATCAAGATTATCTTGTTGAGCTCTTGATCCCCTTTCAGTTTGGAACTGAACCAGAACTTGATGGTAAGATTAGCTGTCTTACATGCAAGCTTTTGCTTTTGTCAGAATCTCTGTATGACAGGCCTGGATATGTAGAGCTGTGAGATTAAGGCTTCTACCTTTCACACATAAAATATCTTGTCTTGTTGGATGCTCCTTTTTTTTCCAGGTCCTGCTTAGCTTAGAACATTGGGTTCTTTTACTGGGAATTCAGTGATCTCCTTTTGTTTTAGATTGAAGCACGCTATTTCTCCATCTAGAAAACAACAGGATACCCTTACAGCCCTGAATAGCTTTCAGTCAATGTTTTAATAAAAATATACTGTCTTTTTTCTGCAGATGTTGATGAATGTGAAAAGAATCCATGCATCAGTGGAGACTGTGTGAACATCCAGGGATCCTACATATGCCAGTGTCGTGTAGGATATCAGAGCACAGCAACTAGAACAGAGTGCCGAGGTAAATTGTAGTATTCCAGACATAGCTGTGCCATTGTATACATACCAGGAGGGAAAACAGCTTTTAGCAAAGTTTAACAGGTGTGTTCAGTAGGACATTTAAAAAAAAAAAAAGTCAGAAATGGCAGTAAAAATTACTAACCTGCCTTGACTGTCTGTTCCCAACCTGGATGATGAAGAAAGACCATTTGTCTTGTGCTGAAAATATCTTGGCACCATTGGTGACTTTGAAGTGGAAGAGGCATCTTTTCTCCTAAAAAATACCCAATAATTGAGATTTTTTTTTGTTTTGCTTTTTGAAGATCTCAAGAACAAATCAACATACCTTCTTTGGAGAAACCCTTTACCTGTGAAAGACTTTTATGTTAAAAAGTTAAGAGAGTAGGGGGAATGATAAATCTTGTAGTGGGTAAATATAAAACTATTGTGCTTATGTTGTCTGTCCTCTGTCAGAGAATGAAATAAACACAAATTACAGCACTGGAAACTTAAATGAGGTATGGAAAAGTAGTGAGGCACTGGGAAGGTCTAGGTGAGAAAGCTGTAGAATCCCCATTACTTGTGATTTGAAGACCAGACTCATCAATAGTCCTCACAGTCCTCATCCTATAGGAGTGGGAAACACACAGGTCCTCAGTGGCCAGCCTTCTGTCAGTGTTCTGTGGCTCCCAGACTGTCATGGGGTGCAAATTTGACAGTAGAAATAGATGCAGTCCTTTGTAGTTAAGTCATAATAAGAGACTTCTGGCAGGAGAAGGAATGGCTTCTTGGATATTCCATAAGAAATGAAACATCTAAATGAAACAAGGTGTTGGAGTACTCAAGAGTCCCAGCTTGTCTTCATATTATGCTTTCTGCACTGAAGAGGCTTCCTTAAGCACACAGTAGTTTCTGAAAAGCTAGAGGAAAGCTATCCGTATTAGTGTGCAGTTTGGTTTTCTTCCTTTCCTTCGTGAATCAGAGAGGTATTTGTGGTACAGAAGCTTGCTGCAGTCCAGGAGGCATGTGGAGTCAGCACCACTGCTGCATGTTGCTGGGAGTATTTGACCTAATTGCTGCCAAAGAACTATGTTGCAGAAGCATCTTCATAGTTGAGCTGCCTGGTGGTGAAGGAGTGCTGAAGCGGAGTCTCAGCAGCGATGAATTTACTCATGAGTCATTTTTGTCACACGCTTTTAATTTGACTGATTCATTACACAAACACATGGTTGTCAGAAGCCCAGTAGCTTAATGGCATTAAAGTGTGGTCACTTAGCAGTTCCTTTGCAGTCTATGAGAACTGTGCTTGCTTGACAGGCAGTCCAGAAAAATGCTGTGATGTGCAGAATCTTTGTTTTCTGCAGGAATTTTTAGGACCAGTTTAGGGGAAAGAAAAAAGCTAGTGAGGTGCATTTGGCAAAACATGCATATAGCACTGATGTCAGCCAAAAGCAGCATTTGCTGTAATACTACTTTGCATGACAACTTCGTATGTGGAGGTTTGGGGGTTTTTGCATACACAAATGTATCTGTGCTAATATGCCTTTGCAAATGTATTCCTTACATCTATTCTGGAAAAACGAAATCTTCATAATGACCAGATGTTTATCTATTCCTTGCTGTGAGGTTCCACAAGAGTTTTGAGGTTTTTTTTTTCCTTAATGAGTCCAATAGATGACTATCAGACATGACAGACATTGCACCACGAGGGTGGTGGAACACTGGAATAGGTTGCCCAGGTGGTTGGGGCCCCATCCCTAGAGATATTCAAGATGAGACTCGGTGGGGCTCTGAGCAACCTGATCTAGTTAAGGATGTCCCTGCTGACTGCAGAGGGGATTGAACTAGATGACCTTTGGATGTCCCTTCCAGCCTGGACTATTCTATGATTTGAGTGAAAGGGAAGTTTTGATTTTTACAAGTTACTTGGTGGGGGAATGCTCAATGTTATTTCTAATTTTGAAAATGAGAAATGTGACACGAACTACTGGTGTATGTCCAGTCAGCTCTGTGTATGTAAAGATTCTGTGTTAATTTTCTGCACTGTGATTTGAATGGCATCAGATGGCTAAGAGCACAAATCCTAATAAACTAAATGTCCAGAAAAAATCTTGAGATGATGCTTTAGGATTTCTACCTGTCTTAAGGAAGAAAGCTCATGGAATATCTGAAGCCAGACTCAGGTGCAACAGTGACACGGAGGTGAGGGTAAGGGGGCTGAGCAGAGAGACAACTCACTTTGGTGCATAGCTGATTGATGATGCTCATTTGCTTGCAAAACAGTTGTTTTGTGCTGCTAAGAAGACAAATACAGGTTCACAAGTCCGAGAGGCATCAGTTCCCTCTCAGATAGTGATGTAGGGAGCAGGGACATTTTGGAGGGCATCCAGAGCTGCTTCTTGCAGGATGGGGTCCTGTGAGCCAGTGGACAGGATCTGGGAAAGGGCATCTCCAGCGTATTTGAGAGGAAAGAGTGGTTTGATGATAGATAGGTCTGCATGGACTGGTTGAAAGCTTCGTGAGCTAAGTCCCCTGTGTGCAGGAATCTCTGGGAGATGGTCCAGGCCTTGATGGAGAGCACTGAGCAATGTGAAAAATGTCTAGACAGTCTGTCTCAGCATCTCCTCTCCCCTCATTTGGAAGAGAGGGATTGCTGCCAGCCTTGTGTGATATCACTATTCAGGTCCTCCAAAGCACTTGCCAAACACCTCCTGCAGATAGAAGGAGATGAGGACCTGATGTTTCAAATATAAAATAATCCAGATAAATATCTCCTGAGGTGGGAAAGTCTTGAACTTTCCTGTTATCTTACCAAGCAGCAGCAGAAAACCTTCTCCTGTCTTTCCTTCAGTAGTTAGCTATTGTTAAGTTAAACTTCAGTAAAAATATTTTAATGGAAAAAATGAACCACAAAAAATCCTACTTGAAAGGTTGTGACTCCTGTTTGAGCAAGCTGCAGAGTACTGTTCACACTCAAAATTTCAAGCTGATTAACATTTTCCACTCCCATAATGGTTGGCTGTGGAAATGAAAATAAATCATTTTTCAGGTGAGTGTAGTTTCCTCGTCCGATTTAAAACCTAGGGCGAAGGGAAATGTGAGAAATTCTTCTTGAGTTATAAATGAAAGGGCTACCTCAAAATGTTGTTTTTCTTTCTGGTTGGCTTTCAGACATTGACGAGTGTTTACAGAACGGTCGTATCTGTAATAATGGGCGATGCATAAACACAGATGGCAGCTTTCACTGCGTGTGTAACGCTGGCTTTCAAGTGGCAGCTGACGGGAAAAACTGTGAAGGTAAGAGTTTTCTGGACTTGTTATCAGGAATTACAGTCGCAAGAGGTTATTCACATCAATGAAAAAGAAAAGAACCTCTGTTTGGGGGAGAGGGAACAAGGAATCAAATTTCTAAATACTTTTTGCTGTATCTGGGAGGGCAAGTAAACTACCTTTTGCAGCCAGTTCTGGAACCTTGGCTTGGCAATCTTTACCGGGATGTCTGTCCAGCAGGAGAAATAGCACATACCACCAGCGCGAAATGCAGTGTCTGTGTCGGGAGTGGTACATTTCAAATGGGAGCACAAGTCACATGCTGCCTGATTTTACTGTGTGTTTAACAGCATGCTTTATGAGATCTTACTGGGTGACTAGCAATGTGGTTTATGTAGATTCAGTCTTGTCTGACCTATAAAAACTGTTTTAAGAAAAATTTGTAAACATAATTGATGTGTTCCTACCTCCCAGACCTTTAGTAAAGGGGAGAAAAAGAAGAATGTTCTTTATCATGCTTCCCAAGGTCTTTGGGAGGTTTCCCAATGATCTCTTCATACGTTAAAGGAATTTCAAGCACTGTTCTTAGAAACATTTTTGGCAGAATATTATCTCAGTGATTCAGCTCAAAGCCTTAATGCCAAAATTCTTGGTTGGGATAGATACACGATTTTTTTTTTTTAATCATAAATTATTTTTGTCTGACTTAGCCTGTAAGTAAAAAGAAAACACACTATGTCTAGAAGTGTAATTTCTGTCCAAGACAGCTGCAATATTAAGAAAAATAGCACAATTCTGAATATATTGTAGTGTCATTATGATCCAGTGATTTTATGTGCTAGTAGTGATTCTGTTAATCCTTGGTAGAGACAGACGTTTTGAGACTCGTTTTTTCCTGACCCTTTTTTACATACAGTTTAGCATTTATAAGCTGCTTTTAAAACATCTTCTTATGAAACTGTATTGACTAAATATATTAGGAAATTAATATATTTTGGGGAAAAAAACCCCCTTGATTCTTGTTTCTTCCTTTCCCACCAAATACCATGTGCTAATAGTAATAAGAACCAAGACATCAGCAGTCTGGTAAAACATTTTTAATTCCATTGCATATGTTGCCAGAATGTCTGTTGCATCCACTTATGAAACAGTTTCATCTCTGGCGTGTAATGCATTGAGTTTTGTTCTTAGGAATACACGTGCACACACACTAATCAGGAAAGGCCATGGCATTGTGCCATACCTTAATGTAACTGTGTGTAGTCCTTTAGATTAAATTGGTAAATAGTGCAGAGTTGTTTTGATCTGGCATCCAAAACTCATTTCATTTGTGCCAGGACAAAATGAAAACTAAGAGGATATAAAAGCTTACTCAGACCAAGCACAGAATTCTCAGGATTTGCCTTTTTTATTTTTTCATGTGAGTAACTAACATTGTGCTATGCCATTACCTCAGAATGTGAACAACGCTAGTATGAAGCTGTGATTAGTAGTTCTCCTCCTGTGTGACCTGTCATGCTGAATGTGGGGAAAGTGCAGATTTTATTTTAAATGGAAGTTGGTGATGAAAGTGTCCACAGAATGTGTGCTTAAGCACAGTGCTGGAAATTCTCCTATGTCATAAATCTTAGGCTCATCCAAAGGAAATGTTGGGAGTTTTCACTCCCAACATAAATGCCCACTCCTCCCCTTTAAGGTCTTCTTAACAATGTAAAAATTGTCTATGCCATTCCAAATAGGAGTCTGCTTCTAACCTAGCTTCTATTTACATCAATTACATGCCTTTATCTCACTTTTTTTTCAGTTTTTTTTCCAACTGGCAGTTATTAATCTGTTTAGTTTCTCATCCCATTTTCATTCTCTTTGCTCTTTTTTGATGCATACCTTGATATCTTAGTGATTCATTATGGAAAAAAAAAGGAGTAATTGCTTTGCCCCATCTTCTAAGAAAGTGCAGTATGTCTCATTGTATGTTTGATATACATCTGACAACTAGGGAAGAAATCACATTTCATCTTTTTGGCTATAGCTAGTAACAGTTCTTTTACATAAACGTTATGAACATTATGTTAATTTTCAGATATGGATGAATGCAGCATAAGGAACATGTGCCTCAATGGTATGTGTATCAATGAAGATGGCAGTTTTAAATGCATTTGTAAACCAGGGTTCCAATTAGCATCTGATGGACGCTATTGCACAGGTGAGCAAAGCCTTATTTCTTTACAGTAATTCTTGAGGACAAGAAATAGTTCTCATCAGATATGCTTTTTTTTAATCAGCTAGAATATTTGTCATTGTGCAAGAAAGTACTCAGTCTTCGCCACAGTATTGAGCACCCACCCTAGCCAGCCCGTGGGAAATACTCTTTGATCAAGGACTGTGTGATCTGACTCAGTTAAACTCCAGGTTTTTTTCACCTGTGAGGTCTTCTGCAGTTTGGCTCCAGTATGTCTCCCTTTTTCTGTTTGGCCTTTGCAAGTTTTCTGCCTTTGGCCACCAAAACACCTTGGCTCATTGCCATCTTTGCATTTTTATCCCATTCCTGCCTGGGTGTTTCTAGTCAGTACAGCATCTCCGAGGAGTGCCCAGCACCCTGTATGACTGAGATATAGACATGAGTATCATGAGATTGTCTTTCCTATTTACTGTGTTATCCTAGCAGTAATTCCCTTGTGGGAGATGCTGCAATGTTCTAGTTGGCTGTTGTGTCATCAGAATTGTTGTTCAGTTCCATCAAGAACTGGAAGTTTTATGAATATATATTCATGTTTCAACAAGTTTCATAGGCACAAGGCAGAAGTCAAAAACAAGTGCTGGGACAAGTTACTTACCATTTTTCTTTTGAAAAAATAAAAGTTATTTTAACTCTTGGAATGAAGACAGAATAATTCTTACACTTGGAAATTTTTTTTAAAAATCACAATGGATTACATAGCAGCATCTTGTCAACTGATAACAAACATAAATGTGTGAATAAATGATTTGGTTTTGAGTTGGTGACATGAAAAAAATGAAATTGATTTGCATCCTGTTGCTTCTTGAGCATTCTACCAGTCTTAGATTTGAACTGCATGGTGTCTAGACTTAGAGTTTAGATCCAAACCAGGCCAATAAATTTGATGAAACATCTGGAACTCCTCTTGCATTTGATAACTTTTGCACTAGGTATGTAGGATAACACTACTCAGCCTGCAGGTAGGAGAATAACGTATTTCTTATGAGAGAAATTCTTACTTTATAATAGGGTTTTTTGGATTGGGAGAATGAATTATTCTTTAGTTTCTCAGATGAACAAATGCAGATCCATGCAAGCGTCACTCTAGCTGAACATCTATGGGCTGTGTTAGCTGCAGCTTTCATGGATTAAGAGCAATCAGCTTTACTTCCATTCTTACCTGTTTTCCAAGTGGTAGACTTAGGTCTGTGCTTTGCCAAGGCTGATTTTCCAGCTGGTCTCTGTATGACACAGCAGAAGGATTTGGTCTCAGACTTGGCAGAGAAGAACTTGGTGCCCATCAGACCTTGGCACACCAGCCTTTCTTGTTCCCAAAGACCACTGGCTGTTTTGTCTATCATTAGCAGGGCTGTGACTCAACTGATGAAAGTTTAGCCCAAGTGCTTATTTTTTGCCTGGAGCATCTTTTGTTTCTTTTTTTTTTTTGTAATCAGTCTGTGCACTGAAATGCCATCCAAGAAGATAGTATGTAAATTGCTTCAAGCTACTTAAAACCCCAAAACCCAATGATGCTCAACATCATGGCCTCCGTTACATGTGTCCTGGCTGAACAGAAGTACAGACACAGCCAAAAAGGGGGTTTCTGGCCCTAGAGAAATGTTACTTGTGCATTAAAGAAAGAACATTTGAAAATTATCCAAAATTGCAGGCAAGTCAACTGATTTCTACTGGAAGTTGGAACAGATCTTAAGATTTCTCCCACTGCTTTTCAACACTTACAGGAAGCCTTGTTCTCTATGAATGTGCATGCAAACATTCATTATGTGTCAAGATTGCTATTGGGTCAAAATCGAACCAGATTTTGAGACCTTGACACACCCAAATCGCACTCTCCCCCAACTTCTTATTTGAGTTCTTTATTCCACTTGAAAAAAGTATCCTGAAATAATTCCCAGGAATGTAGTGGCTAGAGAGAGTAAAACTCTCTGGTAAATGTCTCCAGTTACCCAGAGTTTAAAAGACCAATCTTTTAATAAAATATTTTCCTATATATTTTAATGTTTATTCTTATTGAGTTCTTTCTGTATACACCATATGTACAGAGTAAATAACTTCTGTACTACAGAAGGGTTAGCCTTTGAACTACTCCTTGTTTGCACTACATATCCCAAATTTGTTTGTCAAATGAACGCATTAAAATCTTGCAGACTTAAGCTCTGAGCTGATGCACTTGCACATGCAGTCAGTGCTCATGCATATTGGGAATATGTCTATGCACTAACTGACATTTCTGCAGCAAACTGGCTACCTGCCTGAGCAGTTTTGATTGACAGTTGAGCATGTGTTTTTGCCAAATTCTGTAGAGGATCATCAAAGTCATATAAGAACTGCAGTGTGCAACACATTTGCTCCTGTAAGCTTTTCATTTGATGCTGTCTAAGCTGAATTTTGAGCTATTAAAAAAAAAATTCTAGCTTAAAGTTATATGTACAGTATACTGCAATTCACTCGTGGTTCCATATAATTGGAATTTAAGTATAAGTACAGGGCATTTGCTTGGCTGTCTGGTGAAAAATTCCACTCAGTTTTTAAGAAGTAACATGCCAAAAAAGAATGTTACACCATAGTCTTGTGTATTCCCCGTAATACAAGACATACTTATTCACCATTAACTTCACTCACTGATGATTTCCTGATGATTTTTCAGAAATACTTACATCACACAGGCAGAGGTTTAAAGCATTACTTCTGTTCTATACGTTGTTTCGTCTTAGACCAAACAGGAATTCCCCAAATTGAAAACTATTGCAAGGCAACTGGAAGTAGCAGTTTAGTAGTCTGAGTAAATTTTTCCTGGTTAAAATTAGAAGATTCAGTATACCCAGCTGGCACTTCTGAGCAAGCTAAGCAAAAAAAGGCAAAAACTCATTGGATGTGGAGAATAAGTCCAGGCTGAGGTGTTCTGGCAAAAGTCAGAAAAACTAGTATTTTTGAGGTTGTCCAAATAGCAATTTTTACCAAAGAGAGCAGAGCCCGGTCAGGGTTAGGCCTTGGTCAAAGCAAAGGCTTTCTACTCCACCTTTCCTGGAGACAGGTTTTCATCTGATCTGTGCAATCACAGATCCACTTTATCTTTATATAAAACACCGATAACAGTATTTTCAGTACATGTGCAAAAGAAAATTAATTGCGCATTTCACCCCTTATTAGCTGACAAAATACTTTTAAAAAGTCAACTGCAGAAAAGGGAAACAGATTAACTTTGCCTTTCTGTTTCTATAATTAACCTTAAAAAAAGGATTTTTTTTTTTTTTTCATTTAGAAGAGCTTGTATGTGCCAGATGAATTTAATATTGTCTAACAAAATAACCATCTATACTGTTAAATAGTACTGGCACATTTTGAAGATCTAAGGGCTACTTTTACTTCCATTGAGTAAGGACTAAATTTGTATTGGGAAACACATTTAAGATTGGTCTGAAACAGAAGAAAAGATTGCAGGATGAAATAGAAGTTAATTGAGACCATGTACTTAAATATAACATCTATTTTAAAATGTAGTTTGAAAAAGGAATCTTGGATCATGCAATCTATGTTTTATGCCAAACAACACAAACTAAGTAAAACACAGAGGTGTTTCACTCTCAATTTGCCCTTTTAAGGTCAGAAAAAAGGAAATTGTCACACACACTGTCTCTTGTATATATTATGGAGAGTTGTTATGAAGTGATTATTTTATAAAGGTTATACATGCTTCCAACCAATATTTTAAACACTCCTTTTCTTCATCACGTATAAAATAGTGTCTAGGGAATTACCTTACTATTAACGGGGTAAGCAGCCTATGTGCTTTTAAAATTAACTTAACATCCCTTTGTGCTAGCCTAAGACTTCATTCTTGTATTTCCCTGCTGAGGGTGTTGCTGTTCAATGTAGTATTATTAGGCAAAGATAGTACCTTGTGCTCAGCAATTGCTCAGGGTTCAAATCATTAACAAATTCCTTTCAGGACTTCAGTGCTGTCTGTCCATTGAAAGTTTATCAAAGAGGCTGTAATGAGCATCTGACAGGGAAACTCAATTGTCATGTAGGTCACAAGAGAGGCACTGCATGCAGACAGGGCCTGACTGTGGAGGTTCAGATACACTTCTGAAGGAGCCCGCAGACGGAGGAGGGGAAATTCTTTGGTGGCCCTATGAAGGCATCTCATAGTGGGGGTGAAAGACTCAATTTGCTATCTGGACTGAGTTCCTTGGACTGTTTTCTTAGAGCATGAACAACCCATTAATAAGGAAAAGGAATCCCCTACAGAAGTCTTTTGTCTTAGCAGTCACAGCTTCCTCCTTCCTCCAATTATGTTTTTTTCTTGAATGACCCTTAAATTGGAATATATACCTTTTGTGAACAAGTTAGGAAAATGTAGTCTCTTTTCACTGTCCAAAGAGAGCATATTGTTTTGTTTGGTTTATTTCTCCTGAAATCTGCATTTTCTTCTTCCGTTTCACAGAATTAATTAGGCATTGTTCCGAATAAAACCTTTACTCAAAGTGATTTCCATGTACACTTGATATTTTGGTATAGGGTGCACTGAAAAATGCAAGTTTCAGCCAGGCATCGAGCAGTATGCAATTTAATTCTTAATAAAGCTGATTCTGTTCTCCAACAGACATCGATGAGTGTGAGACAGCTGGGATATGCATGAACGGGCGCTGTGTGAACACTGATGGCTCTTTCAGATGTGAATGCTTCCCGGGCCTCGCAGTCGGGCTGGACGGACGCGTCTGTGTGGGTAAGAGGCTCTTAATGTGTGGCGAGTCACAAGTGACAAATGTTAAGGCAGTAATGTTGAAGCCCATGGACAGATCAAATTTGAATGTAGAATTTGCCATGTTCTCATGGATTGGGGGGGGTTCTAGTTATAATGGATACTAATAGCTCTGAGATAGCTACTTGAATTACTCGATTTGCTCTTTTTCTTCTTTGCCCTTGCATTTAAAGGGGAGAATGTGTGGCCAAATCATAAGGGCAGGCAGACTATACAGCACAGTGCTGTGGAGGTGAGCAGTGCTGTATTAGTTTTGAATAGGTGAGAATTTGCCCTGTTTCTGTCAGTGTACACGTTTTCATTTGTCATTAAGCTTAAAGATTTAATCACACTTCCACCTGGAGAAGAGGAGGCTCCGAGGTGACCTTATTGTGGCTTTCCAGTATCTGAAGGGGGCCTACAGAAAGCTGGGGAAGGACTTCTTAGGCTATCAAGTAGTGATAGAACTAGGGGGAATGGAGCAAAGCTGGAGGTGGGAAGATTCAGATTGGAGGTAAGGAGGAAGTTGTTCAGCATGAGAGTGGTGAGACCCTGGAATGGGTTGCCCAGGGGAGTGGTTGGGGCCTCTTCCTGGAGGTGCTTAAGGCAAGGCTGGATGAGGCTGTGGGCAGCTTGATCTAGGGTAGAGTGTCCCTGGGCATGGCAGGGGGATTGGAACTAGATGATCCTTGTGGTCCCTTCCAACCCTGACTGATTCTATGATTCGTGAAGTGGAACACAGTAGGTATTCCACTTCTGCCTGTTCCTCTAGAAGTGAAAGATGTTTGAGGTGTTTGATTTTTAAAAATTATGGGCCAGTTTCTCAAAAGTGAGAAATGTTAACCCTGGACCTGAAAAGGTAAACTTTTAAAATTGTATGAACTGGAATAGGATTACTGACTTTTTCTTTGTTTTGTACAAAGTAAGCTTAATTTTTTAAAATTACAATATATTTTTTGTCTTTTCCTTATGCAAGTTGTTCTCTCATTGTGCCTTTTTCAGGTACCAAATGAAAAGAAAAGCCTTAGTGTGGCCTTAGTGGCTTTATTAAGGGTGTTGCACCAGCAGGAATTTTAGTCCTGGTGAATCAGAGATAACTAACAAGACTGGGAGGGGAAGAGAAAATTCTTGTTAAAATTGAATCACTTCTAGCTCTGAAGATAAAGTAAATAGTACTGGGTTTTGTTGTTTTTTTTTTGGGGGGGGGGATATTTAAGATATGCTTGGCCTCAGAGATACACCCAAGTAACCAAGTAACGAGGAAGCAATGTCCCTGCCACATGCAACAACTTCGTCCCTTTTTCCCATGGCTTCATGCTAATTCAGGGTTAAGTATTGATTGTTCCCCCAAGTAATTCACTTAAACATATGAAGTCGTTAAATGCAGTAAATGGTTTGCATGTCTCAACGCTGGAGTATGAGGAAGAAGAATTTCCTCTCCCAAGCAGAGTGAGGATATTGATGGGTGAAAAGCATGCTGAAATGGTGAAAAATGTTTTGTTTTGATGGCTCTTTTACAGTGCTTATGACACCTGAGCTACCTCTAATTCTTGCTGTAATCTATAGCAGCATAGCTGGCGGTGGCAGGGCTAAGAGCAATTTCTTTCCTCAGATACACACATGCGAAGCACCTGCTATGGGGGCTACAAGAGAGGACAGTGTGTGAGACCATTAACTGGTGCAGTTACAAAGTCAGAGTGCTGCTGTGCCAGCACTGACTATGCCTTTGGGGAGCCTTGTCAGCCCTGCCCAGCACAAAATTCAGGTATGCCATCTGTACATGTTTTATTCCAAGCTTTCTGTTGATAAGCTATTTTTAGAGAAGTATTAATACTGCACCTTAAATCAGGAGTGTTAATTTGCTGTATAGCACATATTTTGAGCAACCTGCCATTTTGCATATTGGAAGAGTACAGAAGAGAATTTTTTGAGGTAACAGTAAGTGCCAAATGTTTTTATTTTAAGTGTAAGAAACCCTTGATATGCCGTGAGCTCCTAAAGACACTCCTGCTAAACAGGGTTAAATATGAGCTAAATTTATAGAAAATCTCCTCTTTCCTGGGGTCTTTTAATAATGTGTATCTTGAGCAAGAGCTTGGACGCTTGAGTTCTGGAGAATATTGCTGTGATTGTGTTATAGCTCATTTGTGCAGGAGGGACAGCATGAAGTTTATGTCTATTCCTCAATGCCTCAGTTCACCATGTGAAGTTTTAACTCATCATCTTCATGAGCAGATGTAGATTGTGAATCTGCTAAAATGTTTCACAGGTTCAGAAACTGTGAGGCTGTTAATGTTTTTAGAATAATTAAAAGGCATTTGGATAGTTCATTGGCATATTGTAAATGACGATGCTGGAAGCAATGAGCTAAGAAAGAGTATTCCAGTAAGTATTTTCATATTTTTCCAGCTGAATACCAGGCTCTGTGTAGCAGTGGGACCGGCATGACTGCAGTAGGAAATGGTAAGATCACTTAATGCAATTCAAACTGTAGCGGTTCTAAAAGTGTTACTTTAATATCCTTGATTTGTTAAACATGCTGGTGGGGATAATGGCAGGCGAGAATGGGAGAAAGGCTTATTGAAGTGGCTGTTTGCAACAGAGTCGAATAATTTTGGAGGAGATGAGTGAATCATGCCCTTTCACTAGTGTACCCTTTGTGGTGTATGCCATGGGACGTGAGTGCTGTTACAAAGTACTGGCAAAGTCATGAGTAGTGTTATTACCTATATGGTTTAGAAATCATATATGTAAGTCATACTTGCACATTTTAACTGAAATAATCCTAAAGAATAAAGCTATGTGGAGCACTGAACTTCCACACACTTTCTGTCTATCAAAAAGGCCAGACTGACAGAGTTTGGTTAATTGCAGAGGAGGAACAAACTATTGCAATAAAAAGTTTGTACTTGTAGAATTGTGAAACTGCAAATTCTAAGTTAGTCAATACTCACTAGTAGATTTGATGGCAGTAAAGAGGGAAAAGCATTCAGGAAGTGGGGCATGGTCACACTTTGGAGAGTGATAGCATCTGGAAATGCTGTGTGAATCAGGAGATGCAGGTGTGTACGTATCAGGAGTACATGTGCCTTTCTAAATGTAAAGCCACAATTTAACATCCCAGTTATTATCTACAGTTTTAAGTCTTGTAAATATCTGTGGGCTAGAGATGATCTTAAATTAGTGTGAAAGGAATGCTCTCTTCTATTGAGTGTGAATATTTACGTGTGAATTCCCTAATTGAAACTACGTGATTATAAATATAGAGTAGTCAACGTTAGTGATATTGAAAGGATATGTTTTTCTTATTCTGAAAATTAACCTTCACAACCCCTCAACTACTGACTCTGGTTTGTTTGTTTTTTGTTGTGTTTTTTTTTTTTTTTTTTTAACCTTTATGTAGATATTAATGAGTGCTTACTGGATCCTGATCTCTGTCCAAATGGAAGGTGTGATAATCTGCATGGAACATACAAATGTTTCTGTGACCCTGGATATGAAGTGGATTCAACTGGGAAAAATTGCATTGGTATGAAGCATCACAGTTTTCTTTTTGAAGTTTGGTGTTTGCTTTTATCTTCTTTCACCTTATCTTCAATGTTTCATCAGACTCAGTATCTGCTTTTTAGATATTGCTGCAGACATCATTTGCAAAACTGATTAGAAATTTCTTCTGGTTCCCTGTTACTTGTGACCATTTTATTACCAATTGATGATGTAGTAATATTATGTTTTGACTTAGCACTGTGTCAGCACTTACCCCCAAATTAGTTATAAAGAATCATTATATCCTTCTGTGGGATAAGCTATCCACACTTTCAGTATTTCCATGAAAGCAGAGGCTGCAACCTTCTCTTGAAAACAACTGATCTGACCAGTATGCAGTTTTCTGATGAGTTCTGACCAGTGCTTTGCATAGCAGTGCCAGCAGGTCTCCATTGTCCCTAGGAATATCCTGCCTGAACTGATTGTCGAGTGCATTAGTCTTTTCTCAAATACATATTCTATTTTAGGATCAAAGTGAAGTTATAATTGAGAGTTTTCTTGATAGCCTTCAACCGATGAAATTTGGCTTGTAGCAGATTATTGTTATTGGTCTCTAATTGCAGGCTTTTGAATGCTGGTGATCATATTTCATGTTATTTCTCTCATTCACATTGTCAAGATTAATTTTGCATGATTGTCTGAATTACTAATAATTTCCATCTTAGTATTGTTCATATTTTTTAATCTCATTAATTATTTTTTTCTGCATTGTAATGAGTATTTTATAGGACCAGTTCCAAGACTGATCCCTGAAATGCATTGTTAGTATCTCTTGCCATCATGATTTAGTATGCCCTACTGTAATCTGTCCTTCAGCCAGCTCTGAAACCATCTTAAAGTTCTTAAATTCCTTCCTGTTATCTCTGTCTTACATAATAATTTTATTTGGGTTCTGTATTCTCTATTTAAACCTAAATAGCTTAAGTCATCTGTGTTATTTCAGTCTAAACTATCCAGTATCTCATTAAAAAAACAACAAGGGTTGATCTGTCTTTGATAAAAGTCATGCTGTAATTATCCCATTTTCCCATTTGCTTCTTTGGCTTTAATTATCCATGTCCCATTTCAATGTCTGCCCATAGCTTATGGCTTACCTTCTTTACTCCCTGTCCATCTGTGAGTTTTCCAGCTGCTCCCCAGCCCACCCCGTTGCAGCCTACATCCATGCACTGTCACAGCTGTTTGCCATTCTTCCGTAGTGTTCCACCTGGCCCTCTCTCAACTTTTCTGAACTCCTGTGAAGCTTCCCACATGGTCTGCTTTATTCTGCAGATCTCCGTGCTTTCTGTAGCACTTGTGCTGTTCCCAGCTGCTGCACTGACCTTCTGAGTCTTCCCAGCTTCCTGAGTCATCCCAACTTCTCTCAACAGTTTCTGAGGCCTCTCTGACTTTGCCAATTGTTCCTGTCTGCTCTTGGTGTCTCTCCTGGTCTTCACATGCCATTCGTGGCCCACGGCCATCTTCTTGCAACTTCTCTCTAATGACTACAGATCTTGCAAAGATTTCCTAAGGGCTCTTGAAATCTAGCATTAGCATTTCTATTTAAATTTTCACCTCTGAAGCAAGAGTAGACTTGCATCAACTTTGCTAACCATAACATCTAAGACAATTCAGAGCCAGCTTGGAAAAGTGGTGATTTAAAGGCCAGGATGACCAAAAACTCTTCCAAACCAATCCTCTCATTTTTTTTCATGACTGTGGGAGATGCTGTGCAGGCAATCAGCGACTGCATAGACCTATTCCACAATATAAGCAAAACCAAAATTAAGATCTTAATTTTACTCTTGGTGACATCTTTGTGATTTGAGTTTATATAACTATTATTGTTTCCATTATGTTAATGATACTTTTTGTGAAGAAGGAAAGTGCAGTAAGTGAGATCTTCAGTGTTAGTTTATTTGGAATGGTAATTTCCATTTGAAATAATTCCAATCTTCTTGTCTGCTAAAAGAATCTATAAATCTTTCTGATGCCTTTGAAAAACTTCAACTTTTGTATCTGAGTATTCTCTCTCTCTCACCCTCCCTGTTTTGTGTCTTTGTCCTCTCTAAATACTTCAAATTCAATGAAATGTTGATGTTAGGAGTGAAATCCTGTCCTGGCTTCTATTCCAGAAATGTTTTCTTTCTTAAATAGTTCTTTATTTCCTCTATAGACATTGATGAATGTGCACTGAACATGCTGCTTTGTGACAATGGGCAATGCAGAAATACCCCTGGAAGTTTCACCTGCACCTGTCCAAAAGGATTTGTTTACACTCCTGACCTAAAGACATGCGAAGGTAACTAGTAACATTTCATCCATTTCATCTCTTTGTATTGTGCCAGAAATACTTGATATCTTCATGAGCATAAAATCTGTAGAACTAAAAAAAAAAAAATTATATGGAGATTCATTAGATAACCTAATGGAATAGCTTGTATTAGGTCTGTACTAGCACTTCTTCTGTTGACAGTGGGGTGAGAAAAACTCGAGAAGAGCCAAGTCTTTACAAATCTTTTACCTTATGTTAGGAACAGAGTGAGACAGCTCCTGATTTGAACCCTTTTTGAGCCTCAGACAGGATGTGTATCAGATCATTTAAACAATATGGTCCATCACCACAAAACAAGGCAATACCTAGGTATTACTCAAAAGTTAGATGGTTCAGTGTTCTGACATGTTAGTGTGTCTTTAGGACACATGCTTCTGTTGTGAAGAGTTTTGTAACAGAAAGCCAGACTATCAGGGAAACTGGTCATGAGGAAAGCTTCTTCCTTTTTTTTCTAAGCTGAAAAAGGCCATATGTATTTTTGTTAATGCTTCCTGACACTAATAGAAGCATCTTTCTCTTCTAGATATTGATGAGTGTGAATCTAACCCCTGTGTTAATGGGGTGTGCAAAAACACACCAGGCTCTTTCGTTTGTGAATGTTCTCCTGAAAGTACTTTGGATCCAACCCGAACCATCTGCATAGGTATTTATTCTTCTGAAGATTCTGTGTTTGCCCAGTGATGTAGAAACACTAAACAACAATTTTAGAAGATATTTTAAAATCACTTTTATAGGTAAATTTAGTGTAAAACTTTACAAAAGAAAGTTTAAGAAAGTCTTTGTTTTCACCTTAATAATTGTAGGTACATAAAGTGTGAGTAGCCGTCGGGAGCATGGTGTATAGAAATGCTAACACTACTTCTCCAAGACTGCTCACACACTTAACTCCTTCTGCGGAGAGGAGTGGCTATGTAGTCATTAATATCTGCTAGTTCATTAAGAAATGTCAGTTTTCTGTCTGAGATGGAACTTGGGTTAGTCGTATACAGTCCAGATCAGCTCAAGAGCAGCCACGGACACTGCTGTGACTTAGATACTCTGTAGATGCATAATTTCTTCCCTTCCATAATTTGAAGCAACAGTAATATATAGCTGTTGCCTAGTCAGTGAGGAAAAATGTGGAACCATCTGATCTTTGGCTATCTCCTGTCACTCCCTATATGGGAATATCAGATACCAAGACTGGGGAATCTGATTAATGGAAGATATAGGAGGGTTTCATACCTACCCTGTTCTCCTTCTTGTGCTGCTAATCTGAGTAATAATAAACACAGCGACTCTGGAATGATGTTGAGCTATTCCTTGTTAATGTCAGTAAACTAGGATTTGCAAGGGCTCCTTGCTGGGATGATTTCAGGCTATGCTCCAGCACAGAGAAAGGTAAATTAAGAGCTTTTATAATAAGTTCAGATCTGATGTGGTAAATGATAATAAAAAGGTGATTCTTTATATGGTTAGATGCAAGTGTGTTTGCCAATATATTAATGTATAGTGCTGAACAATCTGCATGACCGTACACTGGATTTTTTTCCACAGAAACAGTCAAGGGTACCTGTTGGCAGAACATAGTGGATGGAAGATGTGAAATAAATATCAATGGAGCAACTCTGAAGTCCCAGTGCTGTTCCTCACTGGGTGCTGCTTGGGGAAGCCCATGTACACCATGTGAACGAGGTAACACTGCTCATTTTCCTCAGGAGCTTAGATTTTTTTTGCTATTCCAAGTTAGGTCCAGATTATTGTCATAGAAAGTTGGGCAAAGGCTAGACAAATAACTTTATTTGCTTCATTGTCAAGCACCTATTCCTTACTCAGTCGGAAAAAGAGAAGATTTAGTATTTGAGAGATAGTGTGTAGCTATAGAAAGTTCTAATTCTGGATTTTCTAGTAAGCAATTTACAAGTTTCAATTGTTCAGAGAAGGGACCACACCTACAGTCTGTAATTTGCAGCATTACTTTAGCATAGTTTGTCATAATTAGTGATCTAGAGTTCCTAATGATGTAGCAATAGATGCAGGTTCCCCAGAGCTCCCAAGAAAATGTTCGTAACAAATGGTGTGGTAATGGAGGGAGGAGAGGGAGTAGCCCTTGTTACTATACTCTGTAGATTAACTGATGACCTAGAGAATCATACAGTTAGTCAAGAAATGGGTTGAGGTCTTTGCGTATTCACTTGGTAATTAGACTGAGCTGTGAGATAAACTGGAAACACAGAGATGAGCTGATGAATGCAGAAATGTGTGTGTGTTATTTCTGTATGCTGAAAGCTAATTTGTTTAAACCTTTAGTTAAAATCATCCTGTTTATCTTCGCAGGATTCATCTTCACCCATCCATGTTAAGTAGGGCTGTAATGTGCTGTGATCAAGTTAAATTAATTAATTGATTTGAACGAAGCAAAAATCATAGAACCACTTTTAGGTTAGCTATCTGAAGAACATGGGAAGCAAAAGGAGATAATGGCTGACACTTTATATAGTTTATGTAGTTGCTCCATCTTATCTCTTTATTATTTCAGAAAATACTGAAGTACTGTATAAGCACTCAGACTTCTCATAGCAATAAACTCTAGATCATATTTCACATGATCAGTTTTGCACAATAAGTTAATGGTGAATTTTGGACTGTAGCATTTTAAAAGTTCACTTTTGTTTGTTTTACAGACCCAGTATGTCAAAAGGGATATTCAAGAATAAGAGGAACATTGTGTGAAGGTATTTATTGTTGCCTTTCCATAAATCAGAGCTTGAATGAAAAAAATGCCAGTGTTTTGATTCGAGTGGTCAATTTAGCAGAGAGGAACACTGTGCCAAATTCTTACCTCCTGTAGTTCCATTGACTTGATTAGAGTTATGTCAGGGATGAATTTGGTTTCAGTTTGTTTAACATTCCTGCATACACACAGTTTATCTCAGAGTACACACTTGCAAATACAGTGTCTACCAGTACATGGAGGTGGTTGTCTTCAAATATTTTAACTGTGTTACCTACTTGAGCAGCATATGCCTCTTATATTTATAAGACATAGCATTTTTGATAGAGCAGCAAGACAAGCTATTACTATGCATTAGAAAAAAAAAAATTGAAGAATATATTACACATAAAAGGTTTTTTGGTTTGTTTTTTTTTTCTTAACCTTGGCTTTCTTCCATCCAACATTATATGAAACCAGACACATTCCAAAGCATAGTTTCGTCATCTTATTAAAAAAAAAAAAAGAGAGAAAAAAAAAAAGGCATCAGTACACAGTTAAACTTTGGTTAAATAAAGGTTAAAGATTTCTGTTGTAATGTGTAGCTTTTAGCTTGGTATGAGATGACTGAATACTATTCTTTGAGAATTGAAGGTCCCACCCTATTTCATCTTCTTTTGAATTGATCTGAACCCCTGGAAAAGTACTGCATATTTCCATAATATGCAGAAGCTCAGAGAGCCTCAAACTGCTGTGGGTCATCCTGACTGACAACATCTGACATGACACTGCAGTTAAAATATTTTTTTAAAATTACTCCCATATGTAGCTTCTATAAAGAAACATTGTTTTTTCCCTTAACAAAAAAAAAAGAAAAAAAAAAAACCCAACAAACCAAGAGGAACACCCTCACACATATTCTTTGCTTTCCAAATGATGACTGAATACCTTGGCACGTCTGTGCTGCAGACCCACTGTACATAACTTATCTGACCTCAACAACACTTTCTGGAGCGTGTGAGTGAAGGAGAAGAGGGGGGCAGAGAGGGGGGAAGCAGCTCCACCTATCTTTCTTCACAAGGAAAGTCTTAGAACATTTTCAACACTGCTAGGGTGGAAACTTTCTATGCTTCCAAGATGTAGAAATAACTGTTTTTAGCATTTCCTTTACCAGAACTTGAGATTACATCTATTACATACTTTAATTTTGTCGTTTCAATGGGACCTGGATAGCCCCAGATTTTTCAGAGTAGTTTCCCCTGTTTTAGTGTGCTGAAGCCATATTTGGGTTTCAACCAATGTAAGCATTTTTCAAGACAGGGGAAGATCTCTAGGAAATTTACTGGCAAGTAAGATGTAGGACAAGGGAGTAAGTTTAGTTCCCAGAAGGTGATGCTCAGTTCTCCCATGAGCAGCCTATGAGAAATAAGTAATGGACTTTGTGCAAGGAAATAAGCAAACTCAATTGGCAGTCCTCCTCTAACTTACGAGTGAGCCCTGGGGTTCTCAACTAGAATGTTGCTCACAGGCTGTGAGCTGGGGTTTGGTGGTTTCTAATAGTCCACGGGCTTTGCTTCTTGCCTTCCAGTCAATATCAGCCTTTTATTTATAAATCTGCTCAAGGGCAGAGGCCACTGATGTCCACCCCACAGAGTCTGGAGGTGTAGTCCAACCAACCCATGTCTTCATTGCTGGAGTATTGAGCTACATAGATTTTCAGTTATTCTTTTCTTGATTGTTTGTTTGGGTTTTTTTCCCAATCCTGTCTTATAAATTGTCATGCTTCATCTTGGGCCATGTTTGATGCTGGAGGCTTTTTTGTGAAGGCAGTTGGAAAGCACACACTTTCCACAAAGGACATTAGTGGGAGAACCCCATGCTTAAGATTACTGAACATTGATTTATGCTCAGACCAAGCTAACACAGTTAATCAAATTATCCTTGCACAAAAGTGCTAAATTTTCCACTTAGAAGTATAATCTTTACTTAATGAAGTTAAACTCTATGTGCAGTCATAAGAAGTTTATTTTAATCTATATAAAGTAACTAATTGCTGACGAGGTCATAGGGCTGGGTTTCAAATGGTGTAGTTTCCAGGCATACAGAGGAGAGACAGACATTAAAAATACACAATTAAAAGAAAAAAACAAAACCCCAAAACCCAGCATAATTTAATCTCATTGAATCAATGCATAATCTCATTGTGCACTTACCTTTGCCTTTCTTTGCCCATTTGCTTCCAAAATCTGGCCCACAGTGAGTATGGAAATTGATCTAATTTTTAAATGCCACTCTCTTTTTTTGTTACTTTTGAGTTTGATTTCAGTATATGTAAGAATGGCAAACAGCAAACATATTATTTCTAGTTATCACTGTTTTTCTGCAATTAATTGATTCTAGCTGACTTGCATAGGAGATCCTAAATATTTGGAATATTTTGAATTTTGTTTAAACTGCTGTGGTTTTGTATTTTATTCTTAAAAAAAACCCACATTAGAATATTCTTTTTTTTCTGACATGTTTGTGTTTAGCATGTTGGTGATTACTTTTATTCATATTTTGTTTGGAAATAGATGTAAATGAATGTGAGGTGTTTCCTGGAGTCTGTACAAATGGACAGTGTGTCAATACCTTGGGATCATTTGTTTGTCAGTGCCCCAGTGGAATGACTTTAGATGCCTCTGGACGAACGTGTCTTGGTAGGTATTAATTCCACTTACAGGTCGCTAGGGAAGATCAAGTCTGTATGGTGAGCAATGTTCATGCTGCATGTGTTCTCAGGGGTAAGGAACGTTGGTTTTGTCTGCACAAGTAACTTTCAAACGGAATCAATGAGGGACATGAAACTTAGTTCATCTGGAATATGAACACATTCTGGTGGTAATAGCGAAAGCCCATCACCATTTGCTAGCAGGTGAACAGCATTGCTCTAGGTCCAGATGGCTCATCTAACAAATTCCTACAGGTGATCAGTGCTCTTAGCACTCTTCATCCACAGCCCCACTGGAATTACCAGGGTTGGAAGAGTTGGGGGTGTGGGGAGGGATCATTGTGAGCTGGGACTCAGACACCTGAGGAGGGATGTGATATTCCTAGCCACACTTTAATGGAGATTATCAACATTTTTGTATCCTGTCTATATAAAGCATCTTTATCTCTCTATGATAGTAAGTGCCTAAGATTTGCCTCAGAACAAGGCAGGGCTCAGAGTAATTAAAAGGCTCTAGATATATATGGTAAGCTGGAATGCTTAAATTTCTCTTCTGATCTAAAACTTACTCAAAGTGGTGAGCACCATTTTTCAGATTGGTGCTTTAAACTTACTTCAACTTTTAATTTCTGAATTTAGCATTTGTATTTGGCTGTTAGATATTGTGCGGTGTGCTCACTGTGCTACTCTGAGTCCACAAAAAGGTGAAGCAAACTGTCCTCTGAAAAAGGATTGCTCTGCAGTGAACTAAATTTTCTCTTTCTCTCTCAACATGTTGTTCATTTGCGCAACAGACATTCGCTTGGAGAGTTGCTACCTGCAGCATGAAGATGAGCAATGCACCTCACAGATACCAGGCCGACACCGAATGGACGCTTGCTGCTGCTCAGTGGGAACCGCATGGGGCTTTGAGTGTGAGGAGTGTCCTCTGAAGGGATCGCCTGAATTCGAAGCTCTTTGTCCAAGAGGACCTGGGTTCTCTACTAAAATAGAGATAACTGGGAAACCTTTCTCTAAAGGTTTGTGATCTGTTTGTGATCTGCATTGCCAGCAAGTGCTGCTGGCTTTTCCTTTTACTCTTCCCTTGGACAGTTCGTCTGAGTTTGAAGATTCCAAGGCACTTCCCTCACCTTAAGGCACACATAAAATTTGAGTTAGATTTTAAAATTGAGTTAGTGGAAACTAAGGCCAGAATAACCACAAGATAATCTAGTCTGTGTCACAGACCATTTGACACCACATAATACTACAGCCTTCAAACACTACCTGTGTTTCTGCCAGAGAGGTTAAATTGTGCCTGACTTTGCCTTCTGTGTTGCATCTAATGACAACTGTGGCTGATTGGGATAACACTGAAAACCTGGTACCTCATAGTATAAAAACTGGAACAAACTGAATAACCAACTTTGGATATATTGAAAGAACAATTTTTGTTACCTGTGCAGGGTACAGTAACTTCAATTCTACTGTGCAGTAAGCAAGGAAGGGTGAAAATTTTTGGAAATTTCTTTTGGAGATACTTAGAGGAATAGAAAAAAGTGTTTTCAGGATGATAGCTCAAATCATCAGAATCTAGTTTACAGTAAACCAAGTGTTGTTATGGCTGTGCTTGGTAAACTTGCAGCATTAAATGGGAATCACAGAATAACACCCTAACATCACATGTTGAGAGCTGTCTTCCCAGGGTTATCAGTGGAGTTAAGGTGGACAATGTCAGAGGCATAAACGATTGTGAATAGATTAATGAAGAAAGCCACTTACCCAAAACCCAATTATGAAGTCTGAAATGAGACAAAAACACATATGAAAGACAGTTACTGCTGTTAGTTTCAGCTTCAATTTTATGAGTGACATGTGTTTTTATTTATGCTTCTTCTGTTTTCTGTGACTCATGGAAGTCTCATTCTTTTTTTAAAAAATTCAGAGTGGTTCCTTTGGAAACTCCCTTTGCCCGTGTAGGTCCATTGAAATCTGTTGACTTCACTGAGCTGCAGATCAGATCCTGCAGGACAAAGGGGAGACTAATTATATTTTATGTCAGAAAGTGGTCTTGGCAGTTCCAGTGCAGAGTGTACGGTTATTGATTAGGTGGAAGTCAATATCAGTTTATGTAGTGTGGTCTACAATTTTCCCAAAAGCAAGGGTCATAGCCATGAAAAAGAACGAGCTCTGAAGTCAGCATTGTTTTTTTTGTGATGTGTTTTTGTATGAACTGGTAACATTATATGTCCTTACTCTTTCGTTTTCAGATATCAATGAATGTAAAATGTTCCCCAGTCTTTGTACCCATGGGAAATGCAGAAATACCATTGGCAGTTTTAAGTGTAGATGTGACAGTGGGTTTGCTCTTGATTCTGAAGAGAGGAATTGCACAGGTAAGCTGCATGGATGTACTTACTGAAACTTAGATTTGAAAGGGAAAAGCTGAACTCCTTTGGAAATACTGTGCATGTGATTTGTGTTGCAGATATTGACGAATGCCGCATCTCTCCTGATCTTTGTGGCCAAGGCATCTGTGTTAATACTCCTGGAGACTTCAAATGTGAATGTTTTGAAGGCTATGAAAGTGGATTTATGATGATGAAAAACTGCATGGGTATGTTTTTTATAGACCATAGATGTGCACAAGTATGCTATGTGCTTGTATGCTTATGTATTGGGGGTTTTTTAATTTTATTTTTTTCAAGATTTGATTCTCCTGAGTTTAGATCCCTCTCATTTTGTGAGTCTTATTAAAGCTCACTTTAGCTTGATCTCCACCCCTATGTGAATTTGCAGATTCCAAAGCATACGTGAGCATAGGTCAAAATTATAGGATGTTAAATTTAGCCCACACAATCTCCATCCTGCAGAGTGGGAAACCATCCTGAACTTTTAAGTTAGAGTAGATCAAAATGTGGAAAAAGCCTTTATCTAGTGTGAGGGGTGACTAGTTGTAGGAAAGGCTCCAGAGACAGTGTAAGCAGACGGTGCTATGATGGGTAGCAAACTATGGGCTGTTATTGTGGCAGTGATGTGCCTTCCCTTCTCCCAACAGACATCGACGAATGCCAGCGCAATCCCCTTCTCTGCCGAGGCGGCACCTGCATCAACACAGAGGGAAGCTTTCGGTGTGATTGTCCTCCAGGCCATCAGATATCACCAAATATCTCTGCATGTATAGGTGAGGCATGCAGGCAAAATCTGTATTGTGCACAGTGTTTGCATTCACAATGTTTGCTTTAGTATTGTCTTCACTCAGACCTAAACCACCTTTCTCTTTTTCTTTTGCAACAGACATCAATGAATGTGAGCTAAGCACCAACCTGTGCCGAAATGGACGTTGTGTCAACCTGATTGGAAAGTATCAGTGTGCTTGCAACCCTGGGTATCAGTCCACACCTGACAAGTTATACTGCGTTGGTAAGGACAAAATGTACATGGAGTATCTAGCGAATAGGGATGGTGAAACACAAATAATTGCTGCTTTTTTTTTTGTGGTTGTGTAAAGACATTTTTAGCTGTGATTCCAGAATTTAGTGTAGTCTGTCATATGACAGTATGCAGAAACCCCAAAATGTGCACATCCATTATTGTGAGGAGGTAATGAAATTATGGCTGTATAATGGCTGATTTTGTCTAGTAAATCAATCTTGATGCATAAAATAGCAAACTATTTTGGATGGCCTAAGACTTCAGGCTTTGATCATTAAGAGGGAATAACTTGTTAAATCCTTGGTTCTGTGTTTTATTAAAAATCATTGTTCCTGACAGACCATGGAGTAGAATTTTTCCCAATTTGATCTGCAGTTGTCTCAGATGTAAGGGTTTTCCTGTACTGTTTTGTAAATGCCATTTAGCTTAAATCATGTATTGTACACTCTTTTCTATGAATGTATTTTATTGTGCCATGGAAATACATGAAAAATCCCCTGGCTTTAATTCTGCCCAGGAGATGGTTTTCCCTTGATGGGTACAAAAAGTTTGCTGCCTTTATGATACTGGGGTAACCCAACAGTGGTATTTCTATACGTAGAAAGAGAACTGCAGAGATATTTGTATAAGCAGTGAGATAATATAATCTCTTTAGCTCCTGGGTTTGGCTGACACCCATTCCAGTGGCTATATTTGCAAAGACTTTAATGTTCAAGGAGTGTGCAAATATCAAGTGTAGATTCAGGATCGATGCTATTCTGAAAAGCTGGCTCCAAATGTATCCTTGAAATATGCTTTAAGGTAAAAAGTATTGTGGGTTTTAAGTGTAATTTCTTGTTTCTAGATATTGATGAGTGCAGTATAATGAATGGTGGCTGCGAGAATTTCTGTACGAACTCGGAGGGCAGTTATGAGTGTAGCTGTAAACAAGGTTTTGCACTCATGCCAGACCACAGGACATGCACTGGTAAGAAAATTTCTGGGACCTTTTCTGCTGTAAGGGTTTATTTCAGTAGTTTAGAAATGGACCTTCTTTATAAGTTTTGTTTTGTTTTGTTTTTTTTTTTTTTAATTTAAGTGAACGTCTCCAAAGTGTCAGTATTGGACAACCACAGACTGAATTGCTTTGAAGGGAATTGATTCTTAAGTATCTAAGAAGGTTTACGAGTTGGATTTGAGTTTTATTAAAAAAAAAAAAAATCAGTAAGATAAATATTTGCTCCCTTAAGGTGTTATGTTAGATCCAAAACCAAAATGTGTTGAAATCAGTGCAAAGAATTACTGTATGGTTATGCTGTAGAGAAAATGGACAGAAATGATGGAAAAGGAGCTGATTGTCCTTGATTGCTCTGTGGTTGTGTGGTATCTGATCTTAAGCAAGCAAATTCTTATTTTTAATTATTTGTTTATCAAATGCAAATACATTGCTGCATTACTTCAAAACTGAATGACTTTCAGACAAACTGAAATCTGAATTGTATGAGTCATTCTTAGGAAACAGCTCTCTTGCATCCTACAGGGTTTGTGAGAAAATTTGTGGAGCTCTGTAATGGTCGCCTGTTCTCCTTTGGGAGTCTGGGAATCATAATCCCAGCAAATTAATTAAACTTTGGTGATTTCTACATAGGTTACTGGAAAGATAATTCTACCCTACTCATCTCTTACTGCATGCTGCACAAGTACTGGCCTACTGAGGCATGTGAATATTTGCCATCTGTTTGCCAGTTACACCCAAGAGCTTCTTGAAGAGCATGAGACATGTAACTGGGTTAATCCCCTTGGAATAGAATTGCCTTTATAGTAGAACAAATGGAGAGTTTTCTATAGTGCATTGATAGAACTCAAGTTCAGAATTTGTGAATATTTATAGACCTCTGAGAAGGGTCTCAATTCCCCTGAGGCTGCTCATTACCATTCCAAATGGTAAGAGCCTTAAAGCCTAGTTAAAAGTAGTTTGCCTCCCCATTGTAGCTTAAGCTGTCAGAAGGATGTAAAGTAGCCAGTCTTCACCAAGCATGGGAGCTTTGTTCAAAGGAAGAAATCAACTAGAAAAAGTACAAATTTGGCTGACCCTGAAAGGAAGTATTTAAAAACCTAAAATATTTAGATTAGAAATAGTTTGCTTTAGGTCAAGTTTCTAGAAAAGGCAACTGCCTACAAAAACTTCTCCAAACATTGGTGTTAAGAGCAGGTTTTCAATGCATGTGTCTCTGAGCACCTTTTCTGTTTTCATCTGCTTGGCTTGACTAGGGACCAAAGGTGTACTTGGACCGTCTTAGGAATCTCAAGTCTACTTCCTAGAAGCAGTTCTGTGCTTTACTCCTGCTTGCCTTTAGTCATCCAAAACTTTCTCTGATCTCAAACCAGAGTCGATAATTTAAAGCACCTTCCTGCATATGGAGTACAAAACTATCATCGCTCCCTTCTCAAAATTAAAAAGGGAGGAAGTAATTGCCTTTGCAATGAGGAGGGGATGGATTTACAGTGAGTTTGTCCATGCATTAATGTGACTATAAATATGTGCATAGAAGTTTATAGTCAGTTCTTAACCTGGGTGAGGAATAGAAGAGTATCTGATCTTAGTTATGATTTTATGCACATTTCTATCCAGCCTGAACTCTGAAAAATAGAATTTTTCATAGGCCAGCCAATAATACCTATTTGCTATTAATTTTCTTAGTCTCCTCTAAGAAAGACTTGAATTGAAATAGCCAACACATAAAATATTTTAAATAGTGGAAACACCAGACAAACTACCTAAGAAAATACCCAGAGAGGTGAGGGGTCACCTTCCCCACACTTCTAGTATCTGAAAGCGCTGCTGCCTTCTTTTGAAAAGATGTTACATATGTGAATATCAGGTGAAATTCCAAATCTCTGTGTTAATATTTCAGCTCTGCCCAAACTGAGTGAAAAATAAGAAAAAAAAAAAAATGTTGGCATTTGCTACGCATTGCACTTTGTCTGATTTTACTGTTAGATGTTTGTGTATTGTACAAGAAGGAGTAGCAGTGTGACCTGCGGATGCAAAACACCTATTTTACATTTTCAGTTTGCTCTCTGTATGAACATGTCTTTTGTCTTTAACATCACACAAAGCTGGAAGCAATTATGGAATCTATTTCTTGATAATTGAGCTGGTAAGAATGCCTTTCAGTTCAGTAGTAGGTCAGGTTTGAATTGGTGAGGTTATGCATAAATAATCAGTTCAATTAGGAGAAACAACAGGTTCTTTGTCAGCTGATTTTCCCCCAACTGTGAAATCAGTACAGTGACAGGTTAGTAAATAAAGTTCTTTATTTCTGTCATTACTATGCCCATTTCTAGAGCTTAATTTTGCATGTTAATTCAAATTCCATTCCAAATTAACATTTTCAGGCTAATGTCCTTGCCAGCATTATTTGGTTATTAAGATGAACAGGGACTTCCTTGCAGAAGTTGTGTATCCACACAAGCACTAACTGCTAGAAATACAGAAGAATAATGAACATAGTATTTTAAGTTAAAACAAGTTCATTTTCTGTAGCTGCATAATTACTGCAATCCACAATAGACTGGTCTGATAATGAGTTACACCCTTTCTCTTGGAGGGAGGTTCCTGAATCTTGTACTTTTTGTGCTGATTTTTTTCCCATGGTATCACTAGGCAGAATTTCTGATTTTTGCTCTTGCTGGCCCATGCTGGTGCTGACACAGGAAGATTCTGGGGATTTTTACAAGGACCACTAATATAACCCCAGGGACTCTGAAAGATTCCAGACCTTAGCATGGCAGCATTCATATAATAAAGTGTCTGCTTCTGCAGCTTGTCTTTAATCAGTAGTGGTCAATTGCATGAACTGAGAAAATCACTTATCTGCTTGAGGATGTAACTGTATGGCCATCCTGGCCACTCAGCTGAAATGCTAAAAAAGCCATTAAATCTCTTAATGAAGTAAATGTATGTACTGTAATTATTCCCATCATTATTTCAGCTGTGCTTTCAGTTTGTAACGCCCTTGAGACCCATAGAGATACTCTGCACGTACAATGGCTTTTTTTTAACTCTGTAAAGTTCAATATTTTTGTTGCTGAATTTGACTTCAAATCTTCCATTGACTTCAACAATGATGAATTGTATCCAAGGATCTCCAGCTGTATGTGGCCATTTGGTGTGACAAAGGTTCTCTTGGAGTGTGTTTTCTTCTGTCAATGTTTTTTTTTACCTCCAAAGTTTGTTCATGCTGCCATTAGACTCAGAGGAGAATGTTTGCAACTGTCTTGAACTAGAGATGATGAGCTTACTCACCAGGACAATTTTGAAATATGCTGTTCAGTTATTTGCAAGAATTCAACCTTCATCATGCTTACCAGTGCATGAAAGTGTTGCTTGTCATGATTTTGCTTAGTTGCATTCCATAAAGGTAACATATTTTAATCCGGATTTTTTCTCACAGATATTGATGAGTGTGAAGACAATCCTAATATCTGTGATGGAGGCCAGTGTACAAACATCCCAGGAGAATACAGGTGTCTCTGCTATGATGGATTCATGGCATCTGAAGACATGAAGACTTGCATAGGTAAGTGAAAGCACACATGTTCCTCTCTGCATTAACTAAGGAAAAAATATATAGACTCTGTTTCCAGGCAGGCAGATGATTATATTTAAAGTGTAGTTGCCTGAATTTTGGCCACCTGACCATAGGACCAGCCTCACTGCACAAGCTGCATTTATCAGAGTCAGATGTAATCTCTGTATAACCCTGCAGTCTGGGATGCAAACACAGTGATCTATACCATTATTTCTTCGAGTCCTCTTCCAGTGAGGTTTTTATGCAGCTCATATGATGGAATGCATGTAGAAGGGTGAGTGCTGGTGGATGATGCCGTGGAAAATTTTGAGCAAGATAAATCAACAGTGATGATTTAAGCTTATTGTCTTTAAGACAAAATGAGTATGCATGCCCTGTGTCTTGGCAGAGCAAAACCATGAAACAATGTATCTCTAAAACCAAATTTGCACATTGAAATTAAAAATGTGGAGCGTATTTGAGGAGAAACCTTTGGACAAAACTGGATAGTGAAAGAATGCACATATGAGTGTATATGCACACAAAGAGAATATACACACAGAAAGGATCAATAAGTAATCATCATTATTCTTTTAATAGTGTGCTGAATTTTAGTCTCTATTTTTAAGACATGTTGGAGTTAAAGGTATGTTCATACAGATATGGTTTTATAGTAGTGTGCAGATGACAGCAAGCTGTGTGGTACAGTTGACTTGCTAGAGGGCAAGGATGCCATCCAGAGGGACCTGGACAGGCTGCAGAGGTGGGCCCAGGCCAACCTCATGAAATTCAACAAGGCCAAGTGTAAGGTCCTGCACCTGGGTCGGTGCAATCCCAAGCACAAATACAGGCTGGGTGGTCAGTGGCTGGAGAGCAGCCCTGAGGAAAAGGACCTGGGGGTCTGGGTGGATGAGAAGCTCAACATGGATTTAAGTGGGATGTTAGGAGGAAGTTCTTTGCAGTGAGGGTGGTGAGACACTGGAACAGGTTGCCCTCCCTGGAGGTGTTCAAGGCCAGGCTGGATGAGGCCTTGAGCATCCTGATCTAGTGGGAGGTGTCCCTGCCTATGGCAGGGCGTTGGAACTGGATGATCTTTGAGGTCTCTTCCAACCTAAACCATTCTACGATTCTATGATTCTAAACCAAATCTGAAATCATATGCTAGGTGAGGAATAGTTAACCCAAAGCAGTTTTCTCTTGGTACTGTCTAAGAATTTTATTTAATAAATCTTAATTTAAAAAAATTATTTAGTAAATCTTAATATTTTTTTTTAGACGTTAATGAATGTGATCTGCATCCAAACATCTGTCTGAGTGGAACCTGTGAGAATACGAAGGGCTCATTTATCTGTCATTGTGATATGGGATATTCAGGCAAGAAAGGCACAACTGGTTGTACAGGTACGTTTTGAAGTATGTTAACTTCTAGTTTAACTCATGAATCCATGTGCCACTTTTTCTAATGTTCCAAACCTTCTCTCACTCTACTTCTTTTCACTCTTTTGTACTAAACATCATATCTCTTATCCAAGTTGCCTGAGCTCGTGTTCTGCTGAACTTCAGTGGCACAGCATTCAGCTTCATGCTGCTGCTTCTGAAATGAGTGACAAGATGTCCACTGGGAACATAACTTGGCTCATGATGCATTGTTGTTGGTCTAAGAGAACAGAAAATGCCATTGCGGGTAACTGGACAGACTCCCGAGGACCTCAGTACATTTGGATGAGTTAATTGTATATTGTGCCTGCACATAACAGGTATCTATTCTGAGTGTTATTTTGGCAAACACAGACAGCTTGAAATACGTGCTCAAATATATTTTCAGTTTTTGCAAAGTGACAACAAAATCAGCAAAATCAGAATTTGCATTATTTCATGTATTGCCAGCGAACAGAAGAGATTCAAAGATACAGGTTCCAAGGGCATGATATTAATAATCCTAGTGCTGGTGTCTTGAGCCAAGGTGTTGAGAGACTTAGACTTTGCCCAAGTATGAGTACAAACACATGTTTGATATAATTTTAATGTAGACGTAGGGTAAACACATTTCTGGCAGTTTCTTTGAGACAGACTGTTATTCTTAGACTGCTGTTATTGTACAGTTAATAATATACTTCTGTAAGTGCCCCGAATACATGAAGTTCAGTTTTTTATGAGTCTTGCAGAACAGTCTGAGAGCTGGAGTTGTACTTTGCATATCGGACAGGGGATGAACAATTGTGCATTAGTAACAGCTGCCTTTGACTTACATATGAACTGATCTAAATCAAATAAATCCCTCATTGTCCCCTACAGAGCAGCATTTCAGTGTTCTTTGTTTCTGTACTGAACTATATGAAGATCTTTGGTCCTGTAGACCTGAAAAACCTTGTGATGATCCATTACACGTGGTGCAGCTGTCACTCCCAGCATAAGAACCAATTAGGGAAGATTAAGCAACTAGTAGTAGAAGGCAAAAGAAAGAGAAAGGTCATGGTGGCAGGGAAGGAATCTGAGGCATGGGTTCTGGGGAAGTGCCTGGAAATAGCCACCATTTTGGCATCGTGTGATGCAAGATAGTGGCAAATGTCCCAAGCAGTATTGTTTTGTTAATACAGAGGCAGAGGAATCCCTTCCTCTTCGTCCCAGCCAAACCCAGCCTCCTGGATTTACGCTGTCTGCTGTGTGGGCTCTTCCCAACATACACATCTTTCCCTCAGCCTGTCCTCTGCTACTTTTGGCTGTATGCTGATGTCCCAGTGAGGATGGCATTCACTAGGAAAACTATCAGGACACCTAAATTACAATAGGTGCTGTAGAGAGGCTCAGTAATTTGAAAGAGGCCAGTGGACTAGAGCAAGAAGGTGAAGTGTCAGCTATGCTGATACAGCTGAGATGGGACCATACTCTAATTGCCAGAATTGTGGATTTAAATAAGAGAAGGGAGGAAGCTGAGCGGGAACTTCCTAGGTTGGTTTCATGCTAATGAAATTGTGTGAATACAGGTCCCACTGTAACTACAGTATGCAGATTCTCACATTCTGTTTTTTTTAAAAGTCTGATTTACTGCCAGAGATCTTTGAATAGTTCATCTCCTGTTCACACAATATTATAGCAGAGCTGAAGTTCCCAGGACCAGGTAATGCAGACCTTGAGAGCATCCTGCAAGAGTTTTCTGGAGGGACCTTGCTGTCAGCACCTTGACCCCAGGTTTCAGTTCTTGTCTTACAGGCAGATCAGGCCTCCATAGTTTTTAGGAACTCCCATGGAAAAAAAAATCCCAAAATGTGCACAATGCCTAGGATGGGAGGTTCTCTGTTTCATGAGAAAACTAAATAATGTCTTCTGGGTTCCATTACAGTTTTGTCTAAATATTTCATCTCCCTTGTCATTACTGATTGTTTCCATTTTAACAAATAAACATGCTTTTTTTTCTCTTCCCCCAATCATTAACAGTATTAGGAATCCACCCACTGATTTACATTCCCATCCCACACAGATGTTAGTTTCCCCTCTCCTTGATTCTCACTAATAGTGTGTACAGTTCAGTAACAAAAGTGTAATTTTAAAAATTATGTAAAAGTATACATTGTAGATTCAGATTTCCTAGGCGAAGTACTACTTATGGTCGAATTTCCATTCACAAGGAATACTATGGCAAAACTGATTTAGAGTAGTCACTGTAGATTTTTCTAGGCAGGCAATGGTACATAGCCACTAGAGAGATTACAAATTTTTCCCTTATCCCAGTTCCAGATTGCTCAGCTTTATGACAAATATCTTGTCTCTGCTTTTTCTTTCAGTATGGTATACATGTGCGCAAGCAGAGATGAAATGCCGTATTGGCACTTGCATTTGTATTTTGTGATTCATAGCCACTCTGGAGTATTGCCTGAAAATTTGCAATATTCCACTGTTGATGCAGAGCCTTAGGTTTATTTGCTCTGTATTTTTACAGAGAAAAAATTCTTCTCTGACTCTCTTTTGTCTACTCATGCCAGTTACAGCTGTGTGTGCAAACCTGTTTGCTCCTGATGGAGCTGTGCTTGCACAGTCTTGGTGTACTCTTCACAAAGTCAATGAGGATGAGGTGAACTTAGAGGCAGAAGCTGCCTGAGATGATAATTTGATAAAAAATACATCTTCTTTAAAAGTCAACTGGATTTCTCCATAACAAGCTCAGAGAGTTGAAGGGTGAGACAAGATTCTATTTCTGCAAGGGCCATGCAAATGCTATGTGGAGAAATGATAGTGGAAGTTGTGAAGTTGTTCATCTATGGCCTTGGTGTGCAATGTAAGGTTAGAGGATTTGATCTTCAACACTACTTGCTGTCATCCATTAATGATGATGATAGTGGATAATGGAGGAGTGGGTCCCCACTACCTGCTCTTATGGCTGACAGCAGCATAGTTATAAAGAAAAGGATGCCTGATACAGTGAAAGGGAAAGATGAGCGCCATTATTTGCCCTCAGAAATAGACCATAACATTTTGTGGCTTGTATCATGTGTTTACCTCCCTTTCCTGCCTTTGGATTCTAGCCACTAATAATACATTGTGTTTCAGTCATGATGGCACAAGAGAGTTCTGGTATCAGTGAAGCAAATTCATATCCCCTTATGAATCTGAGAGCTGGCTGTGTCAGGCAAAATACCAGAGGATAATAATGTTAAGATGCTGCCTGCCAAGTAGGGGTGGTACGGAAGGAGCGTATCGTGAGTAGGCATCTGTCCAGCAATAACATGCTGCACCCCGGGCTGATGATGTAAGGATGGACAGCAGGCAAGAACTGCACTACCCGACTTGAAACTCCAAGAGGTCCTTATGGTGCAGCATGCTGAATAAATTCCAAAAGAGAAAACAATTTTTACGGGTGTAGAGATCAGAACAGGGAAATTTTCCTATATATTTTTCTATTTATGTGAGCACCAAGTTGAAGTTCACAGTCTTCTCCCTCTGAAAAACCTTAACTTCTCTCTACCTGATGACATGGGCAGCAACCCAAGAGGAGAAAATGCCTTGTGACTTCCACCAGACAACTGGCTCTGTGGGAATCGGGCTCAGGCTTAAAACACCAGCGAGACGTCAGCACGAGAAAATGCACAGATATGCAGAGAGTGCCAAAAAAAATTAAAAAGTCAGAAAACGCTTAAAGGATTTGCGTAATTCCTGACAAACAGTGCTGATTTATAGGCGCTCTGAATTCAATTCACACTTTCCTAAGAGTCCTTATAGACTGCTGAGGTCCTGGTGAAACCAAACAGAAAAAGTAAATGGTACATGGAGTACCTTGAGGATTTCATGCCGTGATGAACATGTGAGTTTTCACGGGTTAATGTTCACACTCACTCTACGCAAACGCAGAGGAATGACCTGAGTGTTCCCAGAGTATCAATGAGAATACAGTGACTTATCCCCATGCTCTTTCTTTTGCAAGTGTAGTGCCACCGTGACAGGTATATACAATGTCTATTTTTGCTATATATCCACAGCCCCAAAAATCTGTGCTTCTCTGATTAGTGGGAGAGAAAAAGTCTTTGTCCAGAGAAGAGAACTGAAGGAGCCAACAACAGAGGGTGATTGACAGGCTTTTTCCCCGGAGTGCTTGGGATTGTTATGATGTCAGAGCCACATACTATTTATCATACGTATTCTCATCTGTTGCAGGCAGACAACTCCCTTAGTGTTAATGGGAATTGTGCAATTACAAAGCTGAGAACATTTGTCCAGCAGGACTGGGGCACAATGGGACTGGCTGAGGATGCAGTGTCAGTCTTAGATTGGAATGTCTTTATTTTCCTTGGCTTGTCATGGCCTCATACTGGAGGCAGAAGGAGACGGGTTGATATAAATCAGTGACTCACTCCTTTAGTGAAAATCCCCCCAAAGTCAACAGGAATAGGCCATCACTGTGTGAAACTCTTGACTTGAGTAGTGTCCTCCTATGTGCTCTTTGGGTCATGATACCTTTACTCAGACCGATTAATGCCTTTTTTCCCAAACAATTATATGAAAAGCATTGGACTATTTGAAGAGGTTAGTACTGTCTGTACTGCCATGAAGACAGCACAATCTGGACTCTTGTTCTTATTAAAGATATTTATGTTGAGTTAATTTTTCCCCTGCAGAGTTCAGCTTCTCCTTTTTGTTTCATTCTCTGAAGCATAATTCAATACTTATGGCAACATAAATCCATATTAAGCTCCAGCATAAGCAGGCATAAATTCCGTTGATTTCTCTGCCCCATTTACACAGGACCGTGTTTGGTTTTGCCTTGGAAATAATTGCAGTGCAATAAATTTAGGCTTATAACTCAGCTGTGCAATGAAAGGAGAGAATAGGGATTACAGCAAAACAACATCTGACTCAAACACAGATATCTTTGAAAATATGTAAAATCTGGAATGAAGCCAGTGATGGCATTTAATATGCCTCAGTCAGCTTCCTGTATGCATCTGAAAACATTTCCATGTGTCAATAAATAAGCCTTGCAGTGTACCTGTAAAGGTACACAGTGTTACACAATGCCTTTTAAATTCCCTATTTGATCTTTACTCAGAAAAAAAGCATCTATATATGTGTGTGTGTATATATATATATAATTTTTTTCCCCCCCTGGAAAAAAGCTGGAAAGGATTCCAGAATTTTGTTCAAAGCAAGTTGAACACCATTTCAGTGGATGAGGTCTGAAAAAGTTGATCCCATCATAAATACCCGTGTTTGGATATAGATTTCTACTCAGAACTTTGATCCTGCAGGAGCCTCCAAGCTTTTCAGTGTGTGTGTCAAATAGCTGACAAGGGAACAAGTGTCTAGTGCAACGGCACCAATGTCACAGTTCTGCTGGGAGGTGTTAATGGTGGCTCTCAGGTGCAAAGTGGTGGTGGCTCAGTGTGAGGTGGGCTGGGCTGGAGTCCACGGTCAATATAGGTAGAGCTGAAAATTTTAATCTGTCTTAAATTTGAGCCTGAGTATGACTTCATTGTGGTGTAGCTCTTGCCCGCAAGATTCTGTTTGTATTTGCTGGTGGTTTAAAAAAAGTTCTTGGCAGAAAATCCTCCACTGCTGATGTTTTGTGGTGCTTTGTTGTACTCTGCATGGTATAAGGAAGGATGTGATGGCTGTATCTCTCAAAAGCATTAAATAATCCAATACAAGGTGACCTTCATCTTAGTGGTCAAAGGTTTGGATTTTAAAAATCATGCAAAGGTTAAAATACAGAATGCTTATCTTTTCTGTCACCCTAGTCAACCTCCCAAAATTCGTCCTATTTTTTCCCTTCAGTCAAAGCCAAATAGAGTGGAGGGGTTTTCTGACCACCATAAGATTTTTAACAGACACTAGTTACCTTTTTAGGGTGATGTTACATCTTCATGAGAGTTTCTGCACATGCTAAAGGCACATGTGCTCAGACCCTTTTTCTTAAGTTCAAAAAGAAAATGCCATTTGCATGTTTTCAGGCACGTTGGTGCAGTCAGCATTCATTAACAGTAGATTCCAGCTGCCAGATTCAGATCTACATCTAGACATCAGCGTTCAGATTATGAGAATACTCATGTCTGGGGTTTTGATTCAGAGCAATACCTCATTTATAAAAACAGCAACAACAGCAAACCTAAAAATAAGATTGAATGCAGTTTCACTCTACAGACTTTAAAAAAAAAAAAAAAAAAAAAAAAGCAAACACAAAACTGACCAAACTGAAACCCCAGACCAGTAGTGGATCTGGGTAATTTCTGGACTTGAATGTTCAATTGTGGATTGACAGACATATGTGGTCTACTTTTCAGTCACGTGTAGCCTTCGTAAAAAGACAAAATAGTGTATAGGGCATAAAGAAAGGACTCAGCCCCTGTTGTCTAAAGAGGAGTTGGCAGAAAATCCTAGAAAAGGGTTATGAAGTGGTTAAGATGGTACATGGAGGATTTCCCTAATGGCTTCACTCTCTTGGCTTCTTCAAAGACCTAATTTTTTTAAGGTAGATTTGTAGGGAAACTGAAGTCTGTGGATTTAGAGGTTGAGAATCCCATTTGGGTTGTCACACAGTTAATGACTGGTGCCTTTTCTTAATAATCTTCTGGAGAGGCGTCTGAACTGGGTTTTCATGTGTGAAATCATGCAGAGTCTTTGAGCTTCATTTCCCTTTCCATCAGCTATTGTACAGAATGAGATGATGTGGCATACTGCAACAGCAAAGGCACCTGGGAGGACTGAAAAAAATTATATAAATATTAAGTGACTTGATGTTAGTTGTAGATAATTTACATCCTGCATGGAAGGAAAGCATAGTTAGAGAGAGCTTGGTTACAGGAAACACTATGAAATCCATACCTCAGATGTGTAAGAAAATTCCTGCCAGCTTTGTTTTAGTTACCAGTAGTAATTTCTGAAAACTTTGCCTTTGAGTTTACACATTCTTCAAGTACTTCTACAGGGCATTAGTATTGTTTTGTGACAAGGAAGAATGGAGTTCAGTTTGTTTCTTTTCATTCTACATTTTGACATTGCCAGAAAGTGCTCAAGAATGAAAATAAGGTGAAAATAGCAAGTAGTGAAATAGAATGTGCTGGCACCAGTGCATATGTTGAAGATTGGATGACTTGCTCTCTGGTGTCTCTAAGGATGCTGACTATTTTCCAGTGTTAGGTTTCCTGAGTTCTTAATAAAATGCATACCTGATGAGCTTTGTGTCTATCAGCTGTCACATTAAATAGAGTGGTACAGCCTGTCCTCCACCTCCTGCACAGTCTGGCAAAGCAGACCTTGCCTTCCTTCACAGCCTAGGGAGAGTCCTAGGAGGAGTTTGCAGGTGGTGTTCATCAGCACCCTTGCAGATAGGGTGGGGGCTATGGATATACTGCATTCCAGGAGTCCCTGGGCAGCAGAACTGCCTTTCAGATCTTTTAGCAAACTGTACAATGAATCTCTGTCTGAGGAGTCCAGGATGGGCAGATGAGAAAGCTGTCTTCTTCCCTTCATCTGTGTTAAGATACAGTTAAGATGGAAGCAAGTGCAATGAGTACACTGTAGTGGTATCTCTACTGTCAACACAAGTCTTCACACCAGCTCTTCGCCAATACATTTGACCCACAACCTATTTCAAAGCTGCTTGACTGACACACGTACCAGAATGCCAAACATCCAAGGAGGTTATCTTTATGGATGCTAGTCCTCTTCTTCCCAAAGGCTGTGGCCTTGCATTCTTTCTGAGCACACCAGTGAAAAAAGGAAGGAAAAACTTACCAAGCTTTGGTTTAAAGTGCAGAAGTACTGCTTTATATGTCTATAAGAGTAACAGATAGGAGGGGCATCACATGTTTGAGATATGCCGCATGTTTCTTTGCTTTTCTTTGTTGTTGTGAGTTTTCTGTTCTGCTTAATTTTGAAATGTCATATTCTAAAGAAATGCAGGCTTGCTATCATGTTCACATTGTGTTTCTTGAGAAATTCCAGCATCAGTTATTGGGATATGACAAAGGTTGATCTATGAACTCTTCAAACGTCTCTTGTGTTTTTACAGATATCAATGAGTGTGAAATTGGAGCCCATAACTGCGATAGACATGCCATATGTACAAACACCGCAGGCAGTTTCAAATGTAGCTGCAGCCCTGGATGGATTGGAAATGGTATCAAGTGCACAGGTGAGGGTCTTACAGTTTTGTGGTTCTTGGTGAGGTCCAGCCAAAATTGGGTCATAGCAATTCTGAAAAAAAAAGCAATACCACACCTGCAAATTGAAAAGACAAATGGTAATCAACCTTGTTAGGTCAATTTGACATGATCTCCGGGAGGACAAATTCTCCGCTATGCCAACTGTGAAATCAGCGTTGTCTCATATTTGTCTTGTGACATGGAGAGAACAGACTGGACCACAGGAAGAAACACTGTGTCCTTAAAAGCAGCTAATGGCAATCAGTGAGAGTTCTGCTGCTGCTCCCTGTGAAAACAAGATATAGGTGTTAGTTTTGGGTGTGTACCCTGCAGGTTCCTTATGTACAGTTACCTCGTCAGACTTCTTCCAATCAGATGAGCCCATTTATGTGCGGGTTTTATTATTGAAGATTATTTAAAATTTAAAAAATAATTTTATAAGGTATATAAAGCATATAGTATACAAAGTATATATGTAAAGTATTTTTTTAATTGTTTTAAAGATCTGGATGAATGCTCCAATGGAACCCACAATTGCAGCCCACATGCTGACTGCAAGAATACAATGGGCTCTTACCGTTGCCTGTGTAAAGAAGGTTACACTGGGGATGGCTTCACATGTACAGGTGAGCTTTCTCAGGAAATCTTTGAATGATCTCCCATGGTCCGTTGCAGCCTATTGGTCTGTGATTCAATACACAAAAATAGCTTTCAAACATTTGAAATGATTCTCTAACATACCATCTTCCATTGTCTTCTACTTCACCTATGTTGACACAACTTGAAAGAAATACTGTGTACTTCATGCAGTACTCTACTGAAAGAGGATCCTATCAATGCATGTAAATATCTAAGGGTGGAGGTCCAGTGATAGGACAAGGGGCAACAGATATGAACTAGAACCGAGGAGGTTTCACTTAAACATAAGGGCAAACTTCTTTGAGGGTGCAAGAGCACTGGAACAGGCTATGGATTCACCTCTGGAGAATTTTGAAATCTACCTGGGCATGTTCCTGTGCAGCCTGCTCTAGGTGAACCTGCCTTAGCATGAGGGTTGAACTAGATGATCCACAGATGTGCCCTTCTTGCTCCTACCATTCTGTGATTCTGTAATTTAAAGGAGTGATTTTTTTTTCCACTTTTTTTTTCCCAGGTTTTTATTGAGCTTTTCTTGTTAGTTGGAGTGGCCAAATCATTAAAACAAAGCTTTAACATACAATTTGGCTAGTTAGTAAGCCAGTCCTTTGGCTACCAACCGTAATATTTAAATAACGGGGCACATGTTCAAAATTATTTAATAAAATTGCCTACAAATATTTGCTCTTTCCTGAAGTGTGTTCTGTCTGCCCTCTTTATTGCATCATCCTGAGAGAGGATGTCAGGATGAAGTGCTGACACGTAGAGTGATGGAAGTAGCTGCTTCTGAAACCTCATTTTACAAACTGTAAATCTGATCATAAAACATTGTGAGAGAGGTGTTTCCAACACACACTTCAGTCTTCTGCTTTGAAGAGCAGATTAGCTCATGTTAACTTAATCATGAGCCTTCCTCTTATGCTAAGGATATCAGTGTTGCTGGTGATGCTCCATGGAGGGGGACTAGGTTTGGAATGAAGCCATGTAAGAGGCATCTGGTGAGTCAGGTTTAGATGGTGCAAATCAGCAACACACTGTCAACTCCAGCAGGTTTTTATGGCATCTGAGAATCCAGTTCAGCAGATTTAAAGATTAATGTGAATCATTCAAAATTATAAATGGACTCTGGGATTCTGTTGAATGGTCTTTGTATAATTTTCTTTTGAATCTGATACATCTTCCGTAGAGACATTCATAACCCAGTGCTCTTTGTTAATTTCCCACATGATGATCTCTAGGAGTGTATAAAATTTATCTTTGAAACTGAACTTGCAGAGTTTCTGCATTCAGTAGAACTTTCTGTTTTTTATAAATTTGGTTGCTTTATTGTATATGGATTCAAGAGGTGGCTGGGACTCAAACCAGAGCATGCAATTGTTCTGTAAGCCCTCTGCCTAAGTGTGGAGCATTCACCCTGGTAGATACTACCTTTGATTTGCCAGCCATGGACTTTTACAAGTTCACACTGCCAGACAGACTCTTGCAACAAGTTGGGTGGCTTTGTGATGTATAAACCACTAGAAAGTGAGTGCCGCAGCCTCTCTGAAAGGCAATGTAGTGCAGTAAGTAAGGCTGGTTTTCTCATCAGCTGTCAGCCTGCAGTTTAATTTTGATCAAGTTATTTTCACCTCAGTGACACTTTTTGTCAGTATTTTGTATGTTTGGCAGAAAGGCTGCCTGTTACCATACACTGGCTCATTGCACAGTAAACCTCTTTTTTCAATTGCTGCCTTTAGGCTTTGCAGTAATAGAAACAATAATTACAATGAAATTCATGTGCTCATTCCAAGTCTAAATTTGACCCTTTTTACTGCCTTTGATTGTTACTAACTGTAGCTGCATTAGGAGTCTATGCCTCTCTCTGCTTTTCCTTTTGATTAGAAGCTGTGTTTTTTGACATACTGGAAGCAGACCCATTGGCTGCATGTAATAGCCCTTGCACAGAGCTAGGTTATGCAGTCTATTCTTCAAGTGTTCAGAACTAATAGAATAGTTAAAATCCTTGGAACATCACATGCTGCAGCTGAAAAAAAATGTTGGTGAGAGAACCATATTTCCTGTAAACTTACCATTTCTCTTCCTTCTGCAGACCTGGATGAATGCTCAGAAAATGTGAATCTCTGTGAGAATGGGCAGTGCCTCAATGCCCCAGGAGGTTATCGCTGTGAATGCGATATGGGATTTTTGCCAAGCCCAGATGGGAAGGCATGTGAAGGTAATTCTCTGTGAGCTTTAAACAACACTCAGCAAATTTCTACTTTAATTGCATTTTATGTTTGAAAAATTTTACAGTGGGTTGCAGTTGTATTAAGAACTACATGAGGAATATCAATAGAAGTTGTTTTCTTTCACTTTCTACATTTTTTTGTGGGCCTCTAGGTGTTAATCTACCTGTTGCATATAGAGAACAGCTTTTTGGAGCCTATCTTACAATGTATTGTTTGTGGGTCAGATTGATGATCTAAATAGCACTGTCAGATGCTGTTTCATCTTTGTCACTTGTACCCAGTTCTTAATTTTATACATAAGTTAAATGGGAAAAGCTACTTTTCCTTGGTGTCTATGAAGCTGAAAAGCACTGATTTGGTAGCTAAGACAGTGAACATGCTTTGAGGGCTTCTGTGAGGTTCACGATCAGTTTGAAGTCTTGCAGAAAGTTAATACAACCACAAAAACCCCACAGAAATCCTTTGAGTATTTGTTCAGTTTTGAAAGTTATTCTAGTGGGAGGTGTCCCTGTCTATGGTAGGAGGTTGGAACTGGAGGATCTTTGAGGTCCCTTCCCACCTAAACCATTCTATGATTCAGTTAACTCCTTACTCTTTTTCTTAAGTGCTTTGTATTCTCAAAAATGAAATAATAAACATGTTACTAACATGATTAAGGTAATATATTTGATCATAATATTTGAAGTCCTCAGCTGATAAAATGCTAATGGACTAAGTGAGTCAAGAAGCAGCCATATCGCTTGACATAGTAACAACTCATGGTAACTGGCATTTAATAGAGTTCATAAGTACATCACTATAAATAGGACTTTTTCCCCTGAGAAGTGTTCTGTGTATTTTTTTTTTAGTAATCTACCAAAAGAAATAATTTACGAGAGTGAACTTTTGTGTAAACTAAAACAATACTAGGTTTCATAATGTTTCATGAAACAATTTGCTTTCAAACCTTTTAGCTAACTTTAAATAGTTTCCATAAAACCTGGCCCTGTTGCTAAAACAGACTTTCTGTCATGTCTTAGATCTCTACACTAAAGCAGCATTTTAAGGTTTTTTATAAACACATGCTTTTTTGTTGTATCAGGTTGGTCTTTGTGCAGTGTCTATGACATCCAGTGAATAATGCATCAGATGCAATGATTTGGACAAAAGGCACAAAATTGAGTTCCACTTGCCAAATGTGAGATCTATCAAATGCAGAAACCTGAAGACAGGCATCAGGTTCAGTTTTGGGCACAAGCATTGCCTTCAGTGATGTCCAGCTTTCTGTTGATTTCGAATAAACATTTTTTTAAGGCCTATCTCCTACCATGTTTAATTTTGCAACTTGTCAGATTAGCCCCCTGATAAGCTCAGTTTCTGGCATGGCTTCCAGACACACTGGAAAGTGCTTTATGCTCCCCCACCAACCGTTGTGGATTAGGTTCCTTACACTCCAAACATAAATCTTGCATGTTATTTTTTTCTGGTCTTAAATGGTGTGCAGAAGTAGTTGGCTTCCAGGTCCGTGTTTTCTGAACCTTTTTGCGGTTCTCTATTTGAAAAGTTAATGAAACTTCATATTTTTCTCTTCCTCTATCAGATATTGATGAGTGCTCACTTCCTAACATCTGTGTCTACGGTACTTGTCATAACCTCCCTGGGCTTTTCCGGTGTGAGTGTGAAGTGGGCTACGAGTTAGACAGAAGTGGTGGTAACTGCACAGGTAAAGATCATTTTGAACTTCAAGCTTTTAATCTTTTCAGTTAGTGCTGTGATTAGCTCCTCAGGAAATTACTTTTTTAAAACTATAAATCAGAGTGGATATAGGACATCTCTGTGTAACACAGGATTCTCCATCTTGTCTTTACTACACTCCTCTTCTGCCTTCTTTGTCAATCTCTGATAGCCCAGCAGCTTCAGAGAAAAGGAAAAACAGAGCAGAAAGAACTGCTCCATCTCTCTCCCCTTCAATGAAATCATTAATTCATCTAAGACTACTGACCAGTGTGTTTATGCTGGTCAGCATACAATACCCAATGTACTCATGGTTTGCACTATCCTTGAGTATTTGCTTACCATGTGTTGTTTTTTCTTACAGACGTTAATGAGTGTGCAGACCCCACAACCTGCATTAGTGGCACATGTGTCAATACTGCTGGTAGTTACACCTGTGAATGCCCTCCTGATTTTGAGCTGAACCCCACTGGAGTTGGATGTGTTGGTAAGAGACCACTCCTGCTGTTGAATGTGAAGTTGCACAGAGGAGTTGCAAGACTGACTGCTTAGGAATAAAGTGCCAGTAATGGAAAGGGACTTGAACAGGCTCTCCAGCTCTGGCTTAGAAGTTGTAATAGTGCAGTGGGAGTATGTCCAGAGTGATGTAGCATGCCAAAAGTGCCCAGCTGCCAGAACCAACTTCTTGGGGCTTTCTACAGCTGTCCACAGTTGACAGCAGGCATGAGACAATTTTAAATTTCAGCAAGCTTAAACCAGCACCCAGCTGGTTCCAAGGTGACAGGCAAATGAAACTGGGCCATAAAGACCTCATGCACTTTGAGCATTGAGCACAGCTGGGCTAGGTGCAGTTTCCTGACTAATGGAAATGCCCTTGTATTGGATTCCAACTGGTTAGTAATCCTCTGATATTATTTGGCTTTGGTTTGTTTAAGAGGTCATAGGGATTATCCTCAAATTCAAATGTATTTGAAATTCCTAACATTTAGTAGATGCTTTCATGCATCTTAACCTCAAGGGCAGGAAAAAGCAGTGGGTTTCTAGAACTGGAAGGATGTACAAATGTGACTGAGAATGTGAATCGACATGAATAAATTTCCACTAAGCCAAGGAAGGGGATAGCCACTGTCCTATCCAATTAGGAAAAGCTAGGCCCTCCTGGAAAACACAGATTACTGTCTTTGGCTGCCCTGCAAGAAATGAAAGCCGTCTGAAGGTATCCCACATCTTGAGATGATGTGTTGTGCTTTCCTCTCTCATGACATGTGTTTGTTCTTATGTGCATTCTGAACAGATACACGATCTGGCAACTGTTACCTGGACATTAAAACCCGTGGGGATAATGGTGGAACCTTCTGCAGCAATGAGATTGGAGTGGGTGTTTCCAAGGCCTCGTGTTGCTGCTCTCTGGGCAAAGCCTGGGGAGTTCCCTGTGAACATTGCCCACTTGTGAACACAAGTAAGTCATCTTTCCTGGGTTAAAACAGCAATGCAATGTGGTGGATTTTCCCCTAATTTAGCTGGGTTACTCAAGTACCAGCTTAGTGATTCATTGTATACAGTGGTCTTAACCAAGAACTTTACTAGTTTTTCAAAGACATTGTTTAGTCAGGACATTGTTACCTCGTCTGACAAAGCTTGCTGTTAACCAAAAACTCAACTAGTCTTTCAAAGAGATTATTTAGTCAGGATATTGTTAGCACTTCTGAGCAAGTTTGCAAAATGCTACTTTATGAAATGGAATAGCAGTTGATGTTGCAGAGTAAAATTAATGTTTGTGTCTGGTTTCTTTGTTACTTTACATTTCAGTTACCTGTAATAATGTGATTAATTTTCAAAAATAATTGTGCTGAAAGTGTTTCTACTATTTTAGGTTCATAAATCTATTTTGTTTTCAGCTGAATATAAGGTTCTTTGCCCTGGAGGAGAAGGATTCAGACCAAACCCTATTACAGTTATATTGGAAGGTAATGTTTACATTTCCCTGTATTTATACATCTAAAAGTGTGAAACTCTTCAGTGAGTGTTGTTTTTCATGGAAAACTGTGAATGAAATGTTTGTTGTTTTGCTCAAACAGACATCGATGAATGTCAAGAACTGCCTGGACTTTGCCAAGGAGGAAAATGTATCAATACATTTGGGAGCTTCCAGTGCCAGTGTCCATCAGGGTACTATTTGAATGAAGAGACTCGAGTGTGTGATGGTATGTAGCCTTCACTTAACTAGGCTTCTGCTTCTCTTCTTAGAATGTAATGATGGATCAGTATGCAGAAGGATTAATCTGCCCTTGAAAAGGAACACAACCAGACCAAGCAATGTAACATTTAAAGTGGGAAAATTGGACCAAGCTGAAGCCTTGCATTGAAAGAAATTTCCTCCTTGATAATGTTTGAAGTGTAGGCAAATATTTGCTTAAAATGAGCATATTTTGATCAAACCCAGAAAACCCTAGAAGTTTAATTAATTAACTAGACAGCTTTTAAAACATAGCTGTTTGGTAATGGCTAATAAATAAGCAGACAGATAAAAAGCAAATTTGTCCCATGAGTCTGCTGGGCTGGTTACAGTGTGTCCATGCCATTTTCCCACTGTTGCTTTTCTTACTTGGCTGATTTCAATGTGCAACTGAAAATACTGGTTATACTGCAAAATTTTTTTTTTTCCTTAGCACAGTCAGTGCTAAGTGTTCATTAAGTTATATGCAACTGGCAGGTTGTACTGGTTATAAAACTTCAAGCAATTCCCATTGTCCAGGCGGTCTTCAGCCTTCCAGACTGTTAATAATGTTAATATAGTGCTATGATGTGTGAAACACTGCAGAAATAAAAAAGATTCAGCTCTTAAGTTAAGGTTGAACCAACATGCTTCATCCATATTGTGCTTGTGTAGCTGCAAAACTTTTAAAGTCTATCTCTATATTTTGCCTTAATGGTGTGTCAAAGATACTTTAAAATTCTAAGGCTAATGAAATACTTCTGAAGTTTGAGGAGCTGAGGCATGAAAATGGTATTGTTTGGCTTTGATTGGGTTTTTTTTAATCAAAGGTTGAAGTCTCTTGATGAAGTAAGTGTGATGTCTGGTGTTGGTGAAGTTGCTTACTCTCCTCAATCAAACAAACGTGAACCATCTGACCAGTCTGTTGCTAGCATCATTACATATTGAGGTGGACATTCCACAAATAACAGCTTTGGTTCTTGTCCATATCTAAGAATCCAGAATGGTGGATTCTGGATGTAGTATTTGAGCTCCTCAAATACTATTTTTGTGCAACAAGTGCAAAACTCAAATTACTGTCTCTGAGCAGCCTCCACAAATCAGAGTTCCTGTCTTTCATCACAGCCAGGCTTTCCATGGCCCCTGTGCCACCACTTCCTTCTGTGTGTGGGCTTTGCTTCACCGTGACCTTGTGAGGAGCCTCCTTTAGCTCTTCTCTACCAGTACCTTCCTACTTTAGGCATTACTGAGACATTTTTGTTCTTGGAGGCACAATAAGAAAGTTTCTGTGAGCACTCACTGCCCTTTTGTTCTCTTATAGATGTAAATGAGTGTGATACACCTGGCATTTGTGGACCTGGCACATGTTACAATACTGTTGGAAATTACACCTGCATCTGTCCTCCTGATTACATGCAAGTCAATGGAGGAAACAACTGCATGGGTACGGTTTCTTTTTAAAGCTTTACCTTAGTGCATTTGGCCAGGGCTTTACTAGGCATAAATCAGAGCTAATTCTCTGAATCAGCTTATATGAGATTTAGCTAAATGAAATATGAATTTTCTCTTGTTAATTTTCTTACAGCAATTTCAATAGCTTATCAGAATTTCTCCTTGAATCCATTCATCCCTTCCAAGTTTCATTTCAGCTTCAAAAGCTTCTACATGTGAAACACTACAATTACTCACACTTCATAGAATGAAGTCACAAGCTGTTTGCAGTTCTTGGGGGCAACCATAAACTAGCTCATGTTTTTCCATGTTGGGCAAAAGGCCAATACTGAATCCTTTGATGAGTCTGATGAGTGTTGCAGCCTTGTTAGTTGCTGCTGAATATGTGTATTGCTTTTAGCCTTACCTAGGGACAGACTGTTCTATAGTATTCTACAGTGCTGTAGCATCTGCTTGACAGGGATCTAAAAGCCTTCTCCTAAACTCTTCAGAGCTGCTAATGCATTGCCCTGGGTTTTTCTTCCATGTTCACAGATATGAGAAGAAGTCTGTGTTACAGAAATTACTACCCCGATAATCAAACCTGTGATGGTGAGCTGCTCTTTAATATGACCAAGAAAATGTGCTGCTGTTCTTACAACATTGGACGTGCCTGGAATAAGCCTTGTGAACAGTGTCCTATCCCAAGCACTGGTATGTTTTGCTCTGCACAACTGTTTGAAAGCCTCAGTAGCATCATAATTATTATTAATGGGTGTAACAGTGTTAAAGATGCTATGCCATTGTCTGCTCTTAGTATTTGAAATGAAGGCATTAATTGCTTTTCTGACTGAAGGTCATCAGCCCTAGTCACAATGAGGGTGTGTGTGGAGTGGTTTGTGTTCATGCTGAATCACGCCTCCTTTCTGCCAGTTTCCCTGTCTGGGATACTTCATGCTCTGGATTAATTAATCTGTCTCATTTTTTGATCCAGTCTTGAGGCACTGGCAAGGTTTTATTGGCATTACTCCTACAAACATGGTGTCTTCTGTGCTTTGGCTGCTGATTGCCACAAAGGGCCTTTGTGGTAGCCATGGGTTTACAGAGGTACCTTGGTCTCATCTGAGTATGATCTGTGTCAGGTATCTAAATGTAAGCTGTAGGAGTTTCTGGGCTAATTGTATGGGCGTACAGGACTACTCCACACTGGGGTAAGACTCTGCAAGAGTTAAGGCCAGGACATCCTTCTCTAGTTTGAGGTAGTTTGCTTCAAGAACAAACTTTTTAAATGCTTATTTGAATAATTTCCAATTGATAGCCCAGGTTTTTAAAAGTCAGATCTCGACTTAACATGCAAAACTGTAATGCACAGAAATAAGCATATGTGAAGGAAAATCAGCATGTGATCCCAAGCCCTCTCCATCTTTTTACCTAATTTACTTTAATTTCAATGGCCTTTAGATGAGCATGTGCATACTGAGCACATCACATGGTGAGCCTCGTGGAAGGGTCTGCATACCTCTGTACACCCTGCCAGTGCTGAAAGAGTAGAAAAATTTTCTTGTGCTAAGAATGGTAATGAATTGTTGACTGTTGATTAATTCCAAATACTGTAATTGCTGATTTTCTTTCCTGTTGCAGATGAGTTCTCTACACTCTGTGGAAGTCAAAGGCCTGGCTTCTTCATTGACATCTATACAGGATTACCAGTTGGTGAGTTGTAATTTCTGTTTTGAACTAAATTCCATGCTACCCCTGCCCAGGGAAGAGGGAAGGTTTGTTTTCCCAATTATTTTTTTCATGGGAGAAATAATGACTAAACAGTCTAATGGAGTTCAACCCTCTGTCTAAGTCTGAGCCAGCAAACTTTCTGCTCAGCTCCTCCTAGCTGGAAGCAATGATAATTGCTGCTTGTAATCAAGGCAACATAAAGGTCCAAAGAAACTGTAATCAGGCCTACACGAGCAGGGCACAGATAACAAGAATAAGAGATCTGGGAGTAAGGCCAACCAGCATTTGGGCTGAGAGAAGCTGGGAGCCTTTCTTTCAAACTAAAACAGAGATTTAATCTGACATTTCACATCAGTCCCCCTGTGTATTGGTTTGACACAAAAATCCTTTTTTCAGCTCAACTTGAATATTTCTCACATATGTTATTGTGCATAACATTTGAATCGTGAGTAACAAATTGCAAAACAAAAAGAGAGAGAGAATGAGGAATTCTAAGACAAGGAGTTGAGTAAATCCCTAATGGGACTCCCTTTTGTTTTTATTCACACAAAAATGCAAATAAGAAGCAGATAATATATCCTGTAACAGACAGAGGCAGCAGATGGGCAGTAATCAGGTCCTTCAGTATTAAGCTGCTGCTGTGATGCAGTGTGCAGCTATATCGATGGAAATATTTATTATTTACCAGGTTATTGCCTGGAAGCAAAATTACACTTTATAGCTATTAACTTTAGCCCAAAGTGTTGCTGAGTCTACTCAAGCTAGTTGGGCTTTTGGTCACAGTGGTATACACAGGCAAAGGCTGCATCTGCAGCGCATGAGGTGTGTGCCAAAGAAGGAGAGTTGCAGTGTTCTGTCTGCCCTGCCACAGCATGGAGCAATGCACATTCAGAAGCCAAGTGAAACAGAAGGGCCATCCTACACTGACCACCAGTGCATGCCAGTGCATGCTGCACACACAGCTCTATGCTGTACAAGTCACAGGCTCTCCCTGCTGCTTTGGGATCTCAAAGGATCTCACTATGTTACTGCATTCAAGCTGCTGCTTTTGCACAGAAGGTGCTTGTGTCCTTTTTAACCTGTGGGCACAGGAATAAGGTAGCACCTACTCTGCAGGGGTAGTTGTCTGAGTACCTTACTCTGGTTACAGTCCTTAGGTGATATAACTGTTCTGTTTGGATTAAAGTTCTGTATATTTTCTCCAGGTGGTTGTTTCAGAGACAAAAGCAGAAGTAATTTTACTCATACCTTATGTCATCAAAGAACTCAGAATTACAGAATCTAATGTAGGAAACTAAGGGTTTACTCCAGCAGCAAAAAAAAAACCTCAAACAAAACAATACAAATAAAAAAACCCCAAGCCATTATTTGGTGGAAATGTATATATTAGCTGACTGTTTCCCACCATAATCTCTGTCTTTTGTATATTAGTGCATGTCACAATTTTTACTAAAGGGAGAGGCTTTGGGGGATTCACTCAACTCTTTCATGTTGTCAGAATATTAAAGATGTATAACTTAAGGACCCAGTAATAGCAGCTGGGGTCTTTTTTCTGCCAAAATCAGTTACTTAACCCAGGTGTATATAAAGCCCTGGCAAACCTTGTCTGACTGGCTTAATCAATCTAATTAATAGCATGTTGGCAACACTTCAGATGTTACCTGGCATTGGCACTTTCCATTACATAAAAACATGAAAGTCTTTTCAGATTAGCAAGTGTAAAACAGTGCAAAACTAATTCTGACAAGTGCTCGGTCAGAATTCAGTCATGCTCTCCTGTGTTAGACCAGAGACAGTTGTGTTCTCTCTGTTTGCCCTTTCCCAGTAACTTCATGGCAACACTTAGGAAGATGAGGAGATTCATTAGGGCTGTGGGTGGGAGATGTGAGGAAGTATATGTGCTACCCTCTGCATCATTGCTGCATGGCAGGATATATCTTCACTACAGTGAAGAGTCAGAAGCTGAGGAAATATCTACAGTTTGGAATGACTGGCTGTCTACTGCAGTTGAAATGTTCTGATGCTTGCATTAGGCTTTGGATAATTCTCTTAAGGACATATTCTGTAGCAGATTTAATATGAAGTGCTGTTGACAAGTATTTAAAAAAATACATATATTTTTGCAGATATTGATGAATGCAGAGAGATTCCTGGAGTCTGTGAAAATGGGATCTGTATAAACATGGTTGGTAGCTTCCGATGCGAGTGCCCTGTGGGTTTCTTCTACAATGACAAGCTCCTGATCTGCGAAGGTAAAGTGCTGAGCTCATTCAGATCTCACCATTCAGACACTGCCAAACCTAGTATACTTGCAAGGCATCCTTAATGAGGGGGAAATGACGGTACCAGTGTAATAAGCCCATGTTAATTTGAACATTTTGAAATTTTTTGCATAGAAAATATCAGATTTTCCATCAGACATCTAAAGCCTTGAAGGAGCATGAGTCAGCAGTCATGGGAAGAAACACTGTTTTTCACATTAGATGGTAAAGCCAAGAAAAGAGGAGTAGTCTTGAGCAGATCATGAGCACAATGTTTTTTTAATTCCAAGACACTTTTTTTTTCTAATGGAACAAAGGTTTCTGTAAATTATATAAACATATTATAACTTTTTTCCAATTTAAACATTTCCTAGCACTGTATTAGTCAGTTTATTGGAGAAATCAAAGGCAGCAGTATGAATTGCTGTTATTTTCTAGTGTTGGTTATGATTGCTGACAACATGAGTGCTGCAAGCAAGGCATTGAGAGCTTCAAGTCGAAGCATCTTCTGTATGCTGCTTCTGACCAAAACACAGTTACATTTCTAGAAGAATAAAGTTCTCTTTTTTTGCAGCAGCAGCATAAGTAAGTAAAATTGGTCACAATTTTTTGCCTAAACATGTGTGGTGGTGGTGGTGTTTATATTGAAAGCTGCAACTGTCCAGCAGGGATTATCACACTCATTTATGATAAAGGCAGATTCTTGTAGTCTCCAGTCGATCTCTGTGGAGACACAGCAGCTTATTTATTCTGAAATCCACCCAAGTTAAGTGTTGTAGCGAGCCTTCCATGGGCCCTACAAAACACCTTCAGAAAGCCACTATGTAAATTAATTTTACAGATGGAGCATGTGGGTTTGGGATCATTTCAGGAAGATACCTAAATGTGACCAAATACCTACTTTCACCTGTATGGTAACTTGTTTTCAGAATTAGAAAGAAATGTCTGTATTTGGGTAAAGCAATACTCTTTACAAAAAGAGTACTCTTACTAAAAGCAAGGTGTTTAAGGCCAGGCTGGATGAGGCTCTGTCCAGCCTGATCTAGGGTAGGGTGTCCCTGCCCATGGCAGGGGGGTTGAAACTAGATGATCCTTGTGGTCCCTTCCAACCCTGACTGATTCTATGATTCTATAATTTTAATGTCTTTCTAGTGCCAGCTTATCCTAACAATCAAATTCCCTTTTTGTATTGACAGATATTGATGAATGCCAAAATGGGCCAGTGTGTCAGCAAAATGCAGAATGTGTCAACACTGCTGGTAGCTACCGCTGTGACTGTAAACCTGGCTACAGGTTCACATCGACTGGCCGCTGCACTGGTGAGTGCTGCTGGTTTGTTTGGGCGAGGGTCTGTGGAAAGTGGCAGCAAAACCTAAAGAAGTCCAACAAAGCTTATCTCCTCTTCAGAAAGATGGTGTACTAGGAGATGACCTGAGCTCCAAGAACTCTCCTCTTAGAGCCAATAGGCCATCCCATAAACATTCTGGAAATGCCCAGAAGACTTAAGGGCCTATCCTGCAGAAGCATAAATGAGAGTTAATCACCTGAGTAGGTGATTGCCTTCTACTCTATCTCACCAATTGCAAACATTTTTCTTCAGCCCATGTCATGTCTAGGGAGGGAAGACAATTGATTCACTACCTTTTGATGAACTATTTCCTGACAGTAAAATTTTTGTCACGGTCCTGTCAGAAACCTTCCCCTGCATAAATTCTTTGACTTTCATTATAATTTCCTAAATGTGTTTTAAGCAATTGCTTTACCATTTTTATTTTCCACCAATAACTCCCTACTTACTGGAGCGTTTGCTGATAAGGTGAACTTATCTGTTTGGCCATATGCAGTACTAACTTTAAAACTTATTGTTAACCTTCATAACTTTTATGTGGATTTAAACAGGCCTCTGAAAATTATTTTTAGTTATTCACTGAGAGGACCTGTAGTTCTCTAACCTATTTGATTTTTTTTACAATATTGTAGTCAAGGGAGGCATTCGAGTTATCTTGATTGCTTGAAGAATTGCAGAGATTTTAAAGTCTGCTATGGGCCAAGCAGTTCTAAATATTATATACATTGCTGAACAAAATAATAATCACAATGGAAACTGGCAGCATTTTGCTTGGGTTTTGCTTCTGGGTACATGAGTTTTAGGAAGTGTACTTTTCCCTGCAGCACAGTTTTTCATTGTTTCATGTGACCCTTAAGGGAAAAGGGTGTAGGAGCAACCAGAACACTACTATGAGAACTAAAACCTTGTTTTGTTAAGCTATGCAGTGGCACATGTAAATATTCAATATGTTCCTAATGTAATTGTTGTTGTTATGGGTTTGTTACAGCAGTACAGGAAGAGCCAGGGAAGGTTCTGATATGAGTTACAATACTAAACATAAATTGGCACAAACAGTAATACTTCCCTCTATTTTGCTCTTATTTTATATTTAGTCAAAATAAAGTTACACAATTAGAGCCAAAATAAAAGTGGTTGATAAAATACTTGATTCAGCAAAAGAAGGAAATTCCCAGCAGCTCTGCTGAGAGCAAAGAGTGCTAAGTGCCTTGCAGGATCAGTAGTGCTGCTGCATGGAAAATGGTCACACCTCAGTAGTTCATATGCAGCTGAATCAAAACTGATGTGTCATAGACACTAGTACTATGAATACTGCATTTATCTTACTATTAAAATATTATTCTTCTGGTGCTATCTATTGTGGTCTAATAATTTTTCATATAAATGAATTTTTGCCACTTGAGACAATTCCGGCTCCCAATTCTTAAAAAAAGTCACAATGTTCTTTGTTTACCCTAAAAGAGGTGACTTTCCCCTGGGACTTCAATTCATTGTTCTTTTGCCCACAGCAGCACCAAAGATAGCCATAGTCTTTCTTCTGTTTCTGCTCTTCTGAGCTATGAAGACTTAGGAGTTCTTAAGACAGCGTGTCATCCAGCATTGGTTTCTTTTCTGTCTCCTTTTGACTCTTAGCAGCAAAATCATTAATAGCATTGTGAGAGCTTTGTCCTCAGCAAACACCTATGCAGAGTTACTAGTAGTCCCAGCTGATGGACAGAAATCCTGGGGATGGTCCATGTGCCACATGGCTGTAGAGAATAGGCAGGAGAGACGGAAAAAAACAAGACTTAGTACTTGAAGTCCCCTGTGATTCAGAACAACTTGGCTCTTAGTTTTGCAATGGGCAGGGGACAGTTTGCTAAGAAACTGCATCTGCTTTGCTTAGATTGCATGTAACAGAAACTTACTGAAGGCTAAAATCTAATGAATTTTGATACAAGCTTATGGCAGCACCTCAGGTCTCATATTTTGGAATAGCAGCAGACAAAATGCCAGGAAACATATTGAATCAAAACAGCTCTTGTTGGTGATGAGGTCAGCAGAAAGACCTCATTTGATCCATGTTTCTGACTTGTCATGGAAAAAAATGTGCTGGACAGCAATCATTTTGTTCTCTTAATGTTTTGTTTCATTTACAATTGATAGAATCCTGGATGCTACCTGGAGGCATTCATAAGAAGGGTAGCAGGAAGCTTGGGTAATAGATGCCCTGCTAGTGTAAGGCAGCGTATCACGTGCTGGCAGGATCATGTTCCCCATCTCTCTCCACAGAATTACACAGCTGAGTGTTTGCTGCTGTTGGCAGAGTATTTTCTGACTCCATATAGCAGCAACTCTTCCTGCTGTTTGAGTTGTGTCTGGTTTACAGGATCATCACATTGTATGAGGCATGGATGGTAGAACGCATATGTAGACACATACCCATTTTATCTCTTTACGATGAGTAGATAAATCTATAGCACATTTTATCTCTGTCTTTGCTTAGTGAGGAAAGTGTGAGATACATCTCTCTCTTTTGCATGAGTCAAGCTAGCAAGCAGTTGCTTTCATGAGAAAGATACAAACTGTTATTTTTATGTGGCTTTTATACCTGTTACAGCCAGTGTAGAGCACTCAGAGATCTCCCTATACAGTTTCATGCCCTTAATTCTACTTTCAAAGCCACAGTGATACGCTTTCCTTCCAGCAAGAATTTGTGTTTGGTAAATATTTTTGCACCAAATGATTTACAGTTCCACAAATGTTTGAAAAGTTGATTTACAAGCACATAGCTCCTTTTCTGAGATTTGTGTAATGCTTTCATAATTAATAAATTAAAACCCCTGTTTTAAATTAGGGCCATGCACTGAATTTTAAGTGTCATGGTTGCTGTGAATACATCTTTTCAGCCCTGTATTTTAGAGGCTTTCCCTTTCACTGTGCCTCTTTGTTTTCAGATCGAAATGAGTGTCAAGAAATTCCCAATATCTGCAGCCATGGGCAGTGTATTGACACTGTTGGAAGTTTTTACTGTGTTTGTCACAATGGATTCAAGACCAATGATGACAGAACAATGTGTGTAGGTAAGTATGTCAAATTAGGCTGCACTCGGGCTTCCATTAAAATAGTTATTAAGTCTGTCCTCTCTGTCTTAAGGAGCTGCATTGCAAGAACTGATAATGGGAGCCATTTATCACCAGGCAAAGGTGGAAAAACACCATAGGTGGCAGCTAAGGATTATGGGCAGCTGATAATGAAGAACATCTCAGTACAGTAGAGCGAACTTTTAAAAATACTTATCCTGTTAATGCTTCCATTTTTCAGAAGAAAGTTCCATTCTTGGATTTTTTAGAAGCATCTTGTCTCATTTATTCCTTTAGGCAAGAAATTTAATAGATGAATACTGCAATGCAGCAATTGTATACAGGCAGCTTCTTAACAGAGTAAGGGAAGTGTAGATTCTTGCCAGAGAAGTGCCCTTTTCAAAAACAGAGTTGTCTTCATAAAGGAGGAAATTCTGCATTTAACTCATTCGCAGCTGTTAATGTAACATCTGTCTGAGCAAGATGAGATTTCAGAATGCTTATGATTAGGGATAGCTTATACTTCCTTTGAAAACAGTGAGATAGGAACCAGTAAGATAAATATTGTTGAACTCCTGATTGTACTTGCAGATTCTAATATCAAATGTATAAATCTATATAAAATCTTCTTTTTTTGGGGAAATGCACCAATCTTTTTCCCTTGTATTCCCTCTGTTGACAGTGCATTATTTCTCTTGCCTGTGGGGTAGCTACAAACTTTCCTTTCCCTGTCAATGATTAAAATTCTACCTGCTTGACTTTTCTTCTTTGCAGATATTAATGAGTGTGAGAGAGATGCCTGTGGCAATGGAACCTGCAGAAACACCATTGGCTCTTTCAACTGCCGCTGCAATTTGGGATTCATTCTCTCGCACAACAATGACTGCATAGGTAAGGGGAGCTGAGCGTAATTGCATGTCTCTGATTTCTGCTTCTAATGAAAGTACCATTAGTACCATCTGCTGCATTGAATTAAATTGCACCTTGCGTAATCTACATGATTAAAGACAAAAGCCAATTTCTTCAATCTGAAAAGACCTCATTGATTATGCAGTGCTCACTTTTCTATGTCCTCTTTAATGTTTGCATGTGATATCTGCCATTCCTTCTATTCACTCTTGCTTTGACAATTTTATAACACAGACCAGTAGTGGTATTTCTCCTTTGCTTGCATTTGAAGCATGAGATTATTTATATTATTATCAGTTACTGTGCTGATATAGGAACAAAAATCTCACCTAACCAATTTCACTTGTTGCAGGTTGTTTCTTACACTTCTTTCAATGTTATTTTTCTTAGATGTGGATGAGTGTGCAAGTGGAAATGGAATGCTCTGCAGGAATGGTCAATGTGTGAACACAATTGGGTCCTTCCAGTGTCTTTGCAATGACGGCTATGAGTTGGCTCTGGATGGAAGGACTTGTGTTGGTGAGTGCTTTCTTTTCATGGTAGGGAAAAAAAACCCTGATCAGATAGTCATAGTAAGGTCAGAGAGAACTGTCCTACAGTCATCATAGTACCTAACAGAAGAAAACGGTGACAAGGGGATGAGAAGACTCTTCTCCAGCTCCAGGGAAGTTCAACCATCAACTTGACAGAATCAAAATTTATTTTTATTTATTGAGATAAAAGCAAATATCTCAAATAAATAATCTTTCTTTTCTTTTAGATATCAATGAGTGTGCACTGGAACCTGGAAAATGCTCACCAGGCACATGTCAGAACTTGGATGGGTCATTCAGATGTATCTGTCCTCCTGGATATGTCCTGCAGAACGACAGATGTGAAGGTGTGTACAAAACAACCCTTCTTTTATCCCTTTACTAGCTACTCACAGTTGTTACCACTTTCCTCTGCATCTAAACATGAGGAATGTTTAGTCATCTGTGGCAGAGTACAGTTTTGAACTATAGCCACAAGTAAGTCATTTCCCAGAAAACTTCTTACCAACTTTTGTTGGAACCAGAACTACCTGATCTGGTCCTAAGGAGAATCTAATCCCTAATGTTTGTTTGACGGTACATTGTTAAGGTTTGCCCACTTCATAATGAGCTAAAATTTAACCCTAGATTTTGTCTATGGACATCATGTTCCTCTTCCTGTCTGTCCCTCTTTGTCCCTCTTTTTTTTTTTTAACTTCTTTTCACAAATCTGGTAGGTGTCAGTGATGATGTAAGGTTACATTTTACACAGTAGAACTGCCAGTGGAAATATTTTTATTTCTCATATCTTCAATTGCTGTTCTTACAGACATTGATGAGTGTGTGGAACAGCCAGAAATTTGTGCCTTGGGCACCTGCAGCAACACTCCAGGCAGTTTCAAATGTCTGTGTCCAGAAGGCTTTGTGTTGTCTTCCACAGGAAGGCGATGCCAAGGTAAGTTCATTCCTGTTTTCTGGCATTTCAAAATTTGTTTGCTGTTTTATAAAAAACTTATTAGTTGCCTGTTTCTAATATAACAAAGAGACTCTGGACTCAAACAGTGTTTTTCACGAGGAAAACATGACAATTCTGTGGTTGGGGCCAGGTTCTGTCTTGCCCTGACATCTGTTTGTCATTACTAAGAACACTGCAATAAAAGAGGCAAAGATAATGTAAAATGCACCAGGTTAAGTGAGGAAATTATGTTGCCCTGCAGCCCTTACTTTCACCCCTGGAAGAAATGTTGAGGCTACCTGGACTCTCTGTAGACTGTGGCATGCCTGGCACAGAGATGAAGCATGAACACCGGGAGACTACTACAATGCACTGCTAAAGACAGCTTCTCCAAGATTAAAGCTGTTCTTAGCACTTACCAAATACATCATAGCACTAGCTCCATGCTATTCTTCTCCACAGATGTGTGGGTGGAAACAAGATCGATGGGAAAAATTTGCAAACAGTATTGTGTGGACAATAAGCCTTCATCTGCTTAGAAAAGTCTGAAGCGTTTCTTGGCTTCTAGATTACCACATACACTGTTCAAAGCCTCAAAACGTGGGCACTAAGCCAGAGATGAGATGCTAAAAGCTGAACATCTCATAATGAAAAGCCACAGGTTAGTTTATGTTGCGGATCAAAAACAAACGCATCAAATTCGGGAGTGAGTTGTTTTAAAGACTTTGAAAATATGAAATAGATACATCATTAAATGTCCTCTACAGAGTGTGCACAGTGGGAACCACTGATGAGGAAAACCTTTATAAGGACCACTGCAGTTATGCTTGGCACAGAACGGTGATGCTTGTTGACACTATAGTGTGTTCTTCACTTCACAGTGGGCTAAATGAAACTGTGGGTTTGGTAAAAATTAATCCAACCTGCAGTAAACCTTCATCCAAGTCTTCAAACCACCATACAGTTTGGCACAGTTACTTCAGTCAGTTTCAAGAAGGCAGCATGGCTGGTTTAGCTGTGCTTTTGTAATTTGTATAAATGAGGTTTCTTAGTCTGAAGATGTTGTTTTCTTGAAGTACTGACAAAAAGAAGTAACAAAACCTCCCTGGGAAACAAATTATTTTTTAAAAAAAGTAGCCTAATCATCTCCTTTATGGGAACAGGCTACTGTTTCACACATATTGTCAGAGGAAAAGGCATGCGTGTGTGTATGAATATTAAGTGGGCCTCTCTCCGTCCCTTGCAGAAGACTTCTGACTTTTTTCTGTGTATCTCAGGCCAAGCAAAGTTTACTTTAAAGCTTCCCATTACCCAGGACTTCTGTAAAAACTGGACATTGCCCGGCATTGATGCTGCAGCCAAAAAACTGAATGAGCTGCTGCTTCCATCACTGCCCTGTTGCTGTGCCCTTGCCAATGCAGGTTGCTGCCAGCTCTCTCTCTCTGCTGGGTGCATGTGGTCTGTGATCTCAGCTCTGCTCTTGGTTACCCAGCCTAAGGGAGTAAAATGTAGTGCCACTGGGCCAGTTCTCTTTGTATGTGTCTCAGGGAAGAATGAGGAAGGAAAGTGCTATTGAAAATTGCCTTTCATTTAACACTGAGCAATATTATCATTACAAGTTGATTAAAATCTCTTGACTTGAGTGATTCTTGCTAATAATGAAATATAAATCAAGCCAATATCCAGTTTTTACAAAACAGAGTGAGGGCAAGAGGGTAGTACAGCCCTTTCATCTTGGAAGGAAGTTGGACAAGTTCTCTATGACTGAAATAGAACACTATCCCATAGCTTTCTGTCACCAGGGTAAGGAGCTCCCTTCCCTCTTCAGAGCTTCTCCAGTCAGAGACAACAGCAGACCTTCTTGATAGACTCCAGTGAAAATTTGATGGGTCTGTCCCCTGTAATTTTGCAGTTAACACCTCTAAGTGAAAATCATGTCAAAGGTCACCCTGACCACTCATAATATTTTTTTTCTCTCTGCAGATCTGAGAGTAAGTTACTGCTTTACCAAATTTGAAGATGGAAAATGTTCTGTGCCGAAGTCCCGAAACCACTCCAAACAAGAATGTTGCTGTGCCTTAAAGGGTCAAGGATGGGGAGATCCCTGTGAGCTCTGCCCAGAGGAAGCAGATGGTGCGTTCTTGAATAAGTCACCTTATTGTGATAGTCTCTTAGAACTGAAAGAAGATTGGCACTCTTATAAGAAGGAATTAGGAAAAATAATCTTCCACAGGTGTTCAAGCCTAAATAACACTGTCATTGCTCTCAATAAAGCAGATGCCATTGTAATCTCAAACAACTATATTCCTTGCATAGTCCAGTCTGAAGGATAATCCTTGTTTGTAGGTTTGTCAGTATGATTAGGTGCTGAATGTTTTGCTTTGGAGACATCACGTACAGAAAGTGGAAAGTAGTGAACAGGTTCTTGATAGGCTCCGAATGGAAATACTTCTAAGACACAAATGGAATTAATCTAATTGTAAATAAGTATCAGAAGGGATGCCATAAATATGAAATGTAATTTTAAAAAACAAAACACAAAACAATGAAAATCACCTTTGGAATTGACTTTTTAGATTTTGTAACTACATTTTGTTATTTAAAAAATCTAAGTTTGCAGTCGCATCAATATGAACGACTTGGCGAGAATAGCAAGGAATGACAAAACACAGGCCTTGATGAAAGAAAGCCTCCCTGCACTGCTGCTAAAGAAACACTTTCCATTGTTAGTATCTTTGCAAGACTGAATAATCAGGCACCGAGCAAGTTAAAAGGCTTTTGTACTATCGTACTGCATTTCGCTGAACGGACTTTAATTTGTGCTGACAGATGAGGTTAACAGCATTAGTGGTTTCAGCAATATATTGATACAGTTCATTTTGTTAATAAATGATGTAGATGCTTTGCAGACAATCCTCACAAAAGCCGAGGGATGAAAAGTGGATCAAATGTGCCAGCTGCAATGTTCTTCCAATGCTGTGCATGTTTCATTACATTGCCCAGGAGCACTTGAAGCAAAGTCAGTGGGAAAAGCCTGGTATACATTGCAGCTTTTCCTTGAAGTGTCAGCACATATGTTTTTTGCAGTCCAAACTTCTCCCAAAGGATGATATCAAGGCCAGTTTTCTCATCTTTTAAAAAAGAAAATACTTTGAGGTATCAGTCTGAGAAATTAATATCTCAGCATGTCATGGACACTGGAATTGTTTCTTTTTTTTTTTTCTTAAAATACAACCCACTCAGCTGTTATTTCACACATGGTCTTCATTGAACACTATCTGAATGCAGCTGAAGCACATATGCCACCTCAGTTTCCTTCTGAAGGCCTGAGTGGCCCACAGGTATTGATTGTATTGTCAAGCTGCACAGGGCTGCATATCCTGCTTAGAGCCTAGCAGTGTGCCAGGTGCTGCTGCTTCTAGTGCAGGTGTGCATTTACATTTAGGTCTATTTTGTTCAACCTCAGCAAAGTAGAACAGTTGTTATGTCTATGACTGTATTGTACTGTTGCACCAGAAACCTCTTTGCAACCTACTGTATTTGCAGAACACTAAACAAAATCTTGTCAATGTTCTGAGCATGGTTAATAGTGAACATGCTCAGCAGCATCTTTAAGTAGTTTGAATTACAGTTCTTTGTCCATCCATCTGCTTGTGATACGGATTAAAGGGAAGCGATGGAAGATTAGTTTCAGTTGCAGGACTTTAGTGTCTGTGTCAGACTCAAAGCTGGAGGAGTTTCTGAAGCTGAAGAGCCTTTATGATTGCATGCCTGATAATTCTTATTTATTCTAATGCCATGAATATATGAGGTGATTTGTACAGGTAAGGAAGGATGTGCTTCTTGCAACAAGTTCTCAATGTTCTCAAATGACATCATCTTTCAGTTGTCAAAAAACACTTCAGAAAACCTTGTGGATTTGAAAACTGAGTGTTGATTTTACCCTAAGCTGAGACCAGAAATTCTAATCCATTACATACTCTGTAGCTAGATGTTGGCATGCTTTAAGAAGCTACTGTGTGGTGATTACAGATTAGATCGGGCCTTTAGAAAATGTTGGGAATCTCTCATTTACAACAGAAAATAATAGTTACAGTAACTAGTATTGATACTTTTAAAGTGGAAATACTGTCTTAGTTTGCTCCATAAATGAAGTTAAATAATGCTAATTATTCACAGGATTTTACATATTTACATATCAGATGAAATGTAAAGCAAGTATGCAGTTTTTACATAAATGTAAACTAAAATTACAAGTCTCTGCATTTACATACTATACTTCTGGAGCTGAACATGAGGAGGATAAATTTGTATCAGTGATTATAGAATCAGAATCAGTCAGGGTTGAAAGGGACCACAAGGATCATCTAGTTCCAACCCCTCTGCCATGGGCAGGGACACCCTACCCTAGATTAGGCTGGAGAGAGCCTCATCCAGCCTCGCCTTAAACACCTCCAGGGATGTGGCCCCAACCACCTCCCTGGGCAACCTATTTCAGGGCTTCACCACTCTCATGGTGAACAACTTCCTCCTCACATCCAATCTGAATCTCCTGAGCATTGCTGATCACAAAGCCAGAATTTAACATATGGTCTGACTTGTATGTTTGTTTGTTTTTTTTACAGAGGCTTTCAGACAGATTTGTCCATTTGGAATTGGCATCCTTGTTGGACCTGGTGATGAAAGACTAGGTAGGTGCCTGCACTGCGTAATGCTGTTGTTGCAGCAGTATGTCAGTTTCTACTGACAAGCCATGCCGCTGATTTTCAGCTGGGAATAAAATGTCTGCAGCTATATACAAAAGCCCATGAATTGTAGAAACTCCTAGACATTTTTTGGGTATATTTTTACCAATTTAAAATGCACACTTGAATGCTTTTCATATCAGAAGTTAGACTTTTTTGGAATATCATATTGGGCTTTTTAACTTATGCTGAACAGACTTGCTGGGGAATTTATGTAGAGTCTGTTGAATGAATCACATAGTATACCTGTCTTTTCTTATGCACTGTATGTAGCCTGTTTACAGTAAATGGTTGTAATCCTCCAGAAGTGCACACCACAGTTTCCTAGATCCCTTCAGTACATTCTGTTCTCTCCCAAGACAAACAGCACTTCAGCTTTGTTGGCAAAAGTTTTCATTTCAGGAGCACTGGATGACTACTGCTTTTCATATCTACTCCTCTCCCTGTAGCCCCAGTTGGAGAGGCTTTTTATCTGCATTTAGAATCACTTTCTTTTCCACATTCTGAAGTTGGCCTGCAAGACAAATTATCTGCCCTCATCATAATACATGAAAAGTGAAATACTAGATTTTTTTTTTTGTCACCTTGGGAATATTTCTTGCCTGAATGACACTGGTTCTTTCAGGGAATTCTAAAAGCATGTGAAATCAGTTGCACTTACTGTGTTGCTTGTCTTTCTAATTTAGATGTAGATGAGTGCCTTGATCCAGAAAATTGTAAATTTGGGCAGTGTATCAACACAGATGGGTCTTTCCGCTGTGAATGTCCATATGGTTACATCCTAGAAGGAGCTCAATGTGTGGGTAAGTACAGCTGTTTCATCTTCTGTTTTAGAGAATCTCCTCCTAAGTATGGCATTAAGGAGTAAGGGTTCCATTATTCTAATGTTGTGAACTCTACATCCCCACTGGTGCTTAAAACCTGCCAGGGCAATTTGCTTCAAGTTGTTCCTGCTTTGACTAAATGTTTGACCCTGATAACCTCTAGCAACCCCAAATTATGCTAGGAGACTGTGACTCTGGTCATTTAAGAGAGTTCTTGGATTTTCTGGGTTTGTATCTTTTTGGCTGTGCATCAGCAATGTAGATTTTATACCTTTTTAGTTGAGTGCGATCATATATTCTTGTCTTAATTTATCTGCTTGCAGATACGGATGAATGTGCTGTTGGAAACCCATGTGGAAATGGAACTTGCAGGAATGTGGTGGGAGGTTTTGAATGCACCTGTGTTGAGGGATTTGAGCCCGGACCAATGATGACCTGTGAAGGTGAGACTCCATGTGTTAAGGACTATTGTGTGCTGAAACAGTTTCCTGATTTTAGAAATTACTGAGGAGAGGAAATCAGTGTCAAAATAATAATAATTTTTAAAAGGACATTTGAAACAGTGCATCTTTATCTCAGGAGGATGCTGGAGTATGGTTGCTCTAGACCAGTCCCCAATGCTTGAGTGAAGAGTTACTGTGGATGCTGAAAATAGAAAGTTGTCTGCTTAAATTTGCTAGGAAAGAAAGAGAGAATAAAACAGAAAATGTAAATGCAGTACTAGACATTTTACCTCTATGATGAACAATTTTTCATGGTTTGATCTCTCATTTCAAAAATAAAAATTGGAAAATGCATAAACAGGGGAGGAATAAGAAAGATCAGAGCTATAGAAGGGACATACAGAAAATTAATTAGTTTAGACTCTTTCAATGTGGAAAATGTCGTTGGAGGGATATATGATTTAAATTCATAAAGCCACAAGTGTTAAAGGTACCATAAATAGAGGGAACATGTTAGACAATCCAAAGCCATCATTTTAAAATGCATATTACTTACTTAAGTTGTGGGACAATCTGCTGCAGAATATTACTGAGGCTACAAGTATAAATTGACCCAGAAAAAAAAAAATTACAAATTTGCTGGGAGATCCACCAGAGAAAATTAAGCATGATAGTTTAGTTGTGGCTTTTGGCTGTGCAAGTCCTTAAACTGAAAGGCTGTCGCAGGGGAAAGATCTCTGTGTATGTTTTTTAATACTCAACTTCTCCTGTTACAAGCAGAGAGAGGAGAATGGCCTAGGACATCCTGACACTGTTTTGTGACCTGACACGGCTGTTCTGAAATTATCCGCAACAGTTTGTTTGTAAGCCCATAAGAAAGAATGCTTCTACTCTTGCATCAGCTTGCATGGGTGTTATGTACAGTTAGACTCACTTCCCTGTGGAATTTGGGTTAAAGCTCGAATTGCAGAGGAGGAGTTAGTGGAATGCATAAACATCATTAAATAGCTGTAATTACTCTGAGTAGCCCAGAGTAATAAGCAAATGCACTTCAAAGCACTGTTTCTAGTAAAGTTGTTGTTCTATGGAATTCAGTTTGCGAAGAAGCTGTATTAGTGTATCTGGAGTTTAAAAATAACCAGTCACAAATACTAAGCCTAGATGTGGAAAAGATGCAGTCCTAACTGACAGTATTTTAGCACCATGGATCTGGAAGTTATTTCCATTGGCTGCCTGCCGTTGACGATATTGAAATTTCAGGTAGCTGTGCAAACATCTTGCCGTGCCTGGTGCCTGCTGCTGTACACACACCCATAACGAATGGAACCATGAGTCCCCAGCTATTAAAATTTAGCCCTCAGTAACCTGGAATCTGTGAGATTACCCATACCTAAAACCTGTGCACTCAAGTGTGCTGAGTTTTACAAAAGCATGTTTCATTTCCCCTGTGGTCTTTGTTGTTCCAAATCCAGATGTCAATGAATGCATTCAGAACCCTCTTCTCTGTGCTTTCCGCTGTGTGAACACTTTTGGATCCTACGAATGCAAGTGCCCCTCGGGGTACGTTCTGCGAGAGGACCAGAGAATGTGCAGAGGTAAAGCTCTTATCAGGATCTCATAGTTAAGAGATAATGATTTCAGGTTCTGCAGGGATAGGGATCTGTCTGACTCACTACACTGTTGGGCCAAAGTTCTAGACCCAGGAAGTAACTGAGTCAGAAAGAATTTGGGATTAAATTCTGTGGTTTCCATTATGCAGTTGGTTGTATCAGCAATGTCCTGCTCATAAACATGTATCTGTGTAAAGTGAAGTCAAATCAGATGATATGGTTTTGTCTTGCCCTGAAAAGGAATATTTGGGAGCAATCAGTTTCCTCTAGGCTACTATATCTTATGATTAGTGCAGCATGATAAAAGTACACATAGAGTTTGATCACAATTGAAATTCCAAAGTCAGAATTTAGTATTGTGAATTTCATCTCTATATACTAAAGTCTAAATGTTGTGTTCTAGATCAGAATGAGTGTGAAGAAGGAATTCACGACTGTGACTCAAAACAGATGGAGTGCAAAAACCTAATTGGCACCTATATGTGTATCTGTGGACCAGGTTATCAGCGCAGACCAGATGGGGAAGGCTGTATAGGTAAGTGACACTGAAGTGTTGAAGCTCTGGGAACTCACAGTTCCTCAGCAGAGATGCATATTTTGGATTTATTAAAATCCAGGGGAAGAATTACACAGCTACCAGTGCCTGTTGCTGCTCAAGTGTGCACACACATGGGCAGTAAGCAGAGAATCAATGTGACTGTGGCCTTACAGTCAGTTTGTATAGCTGCTGTTGCTGAGTGTTCCAAACCAGGAAGCAGAGAGCTTGGACCCATTGCTGTGAGCTCATTTACCTCTGTTAGCATGGATGAGAGTAGATTGGAATTGGTTTGAAACTTTGGATGGCATTCAGAGGTGCAGCTGTAACTCTGAGAACTTTTGACAAAAGCAATGTGGAATATATTGAGAGAAAATGTAGCAACAAAATATATAGCACTGAAAATTGCATAAAAGAGAATTTCTGCTTTTAAAATAATGTGATGTGCAAGTTTAACCAGGCAGAACGCACAGTTTAAGAACTCCGTACAAGCTTCTCTAATCCGCATTAATCCAATAATGGATTTGACTTCTGTCATATCATTTGAAATGCACAGATGAAAATGAGTGTCAGACCAAACCTGGGATCTGCGAGAACGGGCGTTGTTTAAACACAGTGGGAAGCTACAGATGTGAATGCAATGAGGGATTCACTGTCAGCGATGACCAGAGCGAGTGCCTTGGTAAGTCACATGTAAACACTCTAATGAGCTATCACTTTGATAGCAGAAATTGTGGTTGAAATTAAACTTAGTGAGTGCACAGGCCCTTGAATTTTCATGCCATCAGTCAGGGGCCTTTGTAAGCAGGTGCCCTCCTGCAAGTTCCTTCTGTTTACGCTAACTGTACGCCTGCTTCAGTCAGCCTGATTGGGTGAACTTAATGACTGCTTGATGGCTTCAGTCAGCGGGGAATTGCTCAGCCTTTTCTTTGGTCCTGATTTTCAACCAGTCATTCTTCTCCCGGTTCAGACAGAAACATCTATTTTTGTAAGTGTAGCATAACTTAGCTTCCACCTTTTGCTATATCATTGTCTTTTTCTTACTGCTGATAATCTTTCACTCTCTGTTCCACAATCTCAGGGTGAAGTATGCCCTTTCTTTTATATTCTGACTAAATTCCTAACGTCTCGTGACCGGATTCTGGAGGTCATCACTATTAGGATTCTCTCTGATGCATAATTTGTCTTCCAGACAACAGGGAGGGCTACTGCTTCACTGAAGTCTTACAAAGTATGTGTCAGATTGGATCAAGCAACAGGAACTCTGTCACCAAGTCTGAATGCTGCTGTGATGGCGGCCGAGGCTGGGGCCAAAACTGTGAGATCTGCCCCTTCCCAGGAACTGTGGCCTTCAAGAAACTTTGTCCTCATGGCCGGGGATACATGTCTAATGGAGCAGGTACTGACTTGTCTGCTAAAGCCTCTCTTACATAATACTAAATTAAGGCATGAATTATAACCTATTCTTTTGCTTATTGGAACACTGTGGGATCCTAAATAGTTTGTATAGCAACTGGCATATTCTGAGAGTTTTAATGTTGAGAGAGTACAGTCCAGTGGGAGGAGGGATCACAGCCAAGGGCTCTGGATGATGAGGCACCCATCCCAACTTGGCAGATACTTATTTTACATACTGGTTGATTGACAAGCATTCATTGTACTCTCCCGTATGAGTGTGTTGTAGGTATGAATTAACACCCATTTATGTACATGAAAGCAAAGTGGTGTTTGATTTATGGAGGCTAATATAGAATCAGCTCCAGTTGTTCACTTCCACTTAATATTTCTCCTTAATCTGTGCAATATTTCATTGTTTTGTGTACATTTTTTCCCGTGTAGGATGTGTGTGGATTTCCATGTCAGGTCACAAGAAATCTCTTGAGGCTGCATAAAATCAGTTCTTGTTCTGTTGTGAACCAACCCTTATTTAATTGCAGATATTGACGAGTGTAAGGTTATTCATGATGTCTGCCGTAACGGAGAATGCATCAATGAGAGGGGATCTTACCGCTGTCATTGCAACCTTGGCTACACTACAGATTTAACTGGCACTCTCTGCATAGGTAAGGTTTTTATTATGATATATGTGCCTAAAGTTTATTACTAAGCAGTGACTTGAAGGAGGAAGTACAAAGATGTTGAAAAAGGGTAAAGAAAATGTCATTCATTCAAATGCTTTGGGAACACTGTTTTCTTCCTGAGATCTCCTGAGTATTGTGAAAAACATCAACACAAATCTTGGTTATCAGCACTGAGTCATCTGGTTTTGCTTCTTCTAGATTTGAATGAATGTAATGAGTCTCCCAAACCTTGCAATTTCATCTGTAAAAACACAGAGGGGAGTTTCCAGTGTTCATGTCCAAAGGGGTACATCCTGCAAGAAGATGGGAGAAGCTGCAAAGGTAAAAATCACCAAAAAAATTTACTGCACAAACTCTGGGTTTCACAGGCAAATACCAGTCAAAGGTATCTAAATGATTTAATTCTGTCTCCTTGATTCATGTATTTCCCCTAAAGACAGTGGAAGTGGCCTGCACAGGTCTGAGCTGGTGTTTCAGTTAGTTCTTTGATAATCTGTGTGAACAGTAGATCCACAAGATTTTTTTGCAGGGAGATGACAGCTAATCTTAAGAGACTTTGTGATTAATAGTATATATAACTGGTCTTATATTGGTAAGCATGCTGCTTTAAGCTGTGCTTTTCAGTAATAGATATATCTTAATAGATGCAAACATGAACGTGATTTGAAGTACATTGTCCAGCATCAACAGAATTTTAACCTGCCAACTCTGCAGCTGAAAAAGTGACAGCCGGAGAGATTTCAAAACGTTCATTATAATTTCAATTATTTATATATCTGGGTATCAGAGATCTGACTGAAACCACATAAGTAAAAGCAGCAAGCTGGCATGGGAAATGACAATGTGCTTTGTCATTAGCATTTAAATAGTCCTTTTGCATTCTGCCCACACCACCACACCCTGCTTCTCAGGAAGATGGCGATTTCCCATTTATTGACTGCAGTAAGAGCAGACATTTATTATGCAGCAGCATCTTTCAGAGACATGAAGAGCGGTGTCTGTAATCCACTTCTAGCATGGACACTAATGTATCTCCAAAGGCTCACTCATTACATGTGCAACTTCATGTGAGAGGAACTGAAAGCCAGCATGGAAAGTGAGACAAGATTCAAGAGATTTTATTTGATGCATTATTTATTGGCAGCCTGAATTCTCATCCTCCACAGAGAATGTAAGTGAAAGAAGTTTTCTTGGTTTTTTTTAGATCTTGATGAATGTGCAACAAAGCAGCACAACTGCCAATTCCTTTGTGTCAACACTATTGGGGGTTTCACTTGCAAATGCCCTCCTGGATTCACTCAGCACCATACAGCCTGCATTGGTGAGTGACATGAGATTGTAGACACAGGTTTGGGTTATACTGCTGACTTTCTTTTCCAGAAACATATTAGTAACAAGGCAAAATCAGCTTCCCAAGGAACCCCAAATGGAAACACACTGATGCCAGTGTGGCCTGTCTTCAGAAGACGCAAAAAGACCCTCCTTACTACCTTCCCTTGTTTTCATAATCCATGTATTTGAATTCTGCATTTGCAAGAACCTGGCAGTAAAACCACCAATTTGTAATTTTTGCCTTACACTTTGCTAACCATTGAGCAAAAAAATAGTTGTATTTCTCTTTTTGTGGTTCACTGTATGACTTGCATTAGCAATCATGTCAAGGCTTTTTGAAGAAGTAAGCATGAACCATACGTTTCTGCAGACACCCATTACATCTGTGGAAATGTTAAGCAGAATTACTTCCTGCAAAATGCTCACTCTGCTCTGCAAATTGGGTCCTGCTTGTGCTAGTTATATGAGGCTGAAGTATTTGAAGACTCAAACATCAAATTCCATATTCTGGGTGAAGAAAAGGAGTGTTTCCCTTCCCTTAATAGCAATTAATGTTTTCAAATTAATTGCTCTCCTTTAGTGCAAAGTGAAAAGTAGAGAGCACATTAGGACAGCCACGTTACTGTTGTTTCTTTACCTCAGGTAACAAACTCTTCATTTTTAGCATTACTTCACAACAAGGCATACAAAAGTAACACTCAGCCTTTGGTTTCCTTCAGATAACAATGAATGTGCTACTGAAATCAATTTATGTGGAGCGAAGGGCATTTGCCAGAATACTCCAGGAAGTTTTGTCTGTGAGTGTCAGCGTGGCTTCTCACTCGATCAAACCGGCCTGAGCTGTGAAGGTAGGTACACGCATTTAACTTGGCCTTCTCTTGCTTTCCTTCATCTTTTTTTTCAGCCACTGTCGCCTAAGAAGGGACCTATGGAGTAAGCACCAAATTCTATGGAGTAAGCATGTGTAGAGCGAAGGGGAGTGAGGTATGGAAATTTAGCAACAAGGCAGTGTTTGTCTCATGGGCCTGAATAGATACGTTGCAGAACTCTAAGGAGCTGGACAGTTATTTTCTGAGGAGACTTCAATTTAGCCTAGAATGTTTTAATTTAAGCATGTTAAATTCAGCAAACTTCTGTTGAATCATGCATGGATTTCTGAGACACCTGCTAGGAACAGATAGTCTTGTATCATAGAAGTGACCTGCTAAAGAGAGTGTTAAGGGTCCATAGACTTTATTTTTCTGGGTCTATAGAGCCTTTGCCTGGGACAGAATTTTATTTGCTTTGGAAAGAAAAGTTTTGGGATTCCTGGACAATCCCAGATACAAATAGCATTCTGCTGGCTGTTAATTTTGTAATTCAAGCATCTGTCATTCAGAGCTCACTCTCTGGCACAGCAAATCTTAGGTAACAGAAGCATTTATATTGTGGTCTGGCAGAGGTGGTGTATTGATTAAATGGGATGGTTTCAAGAATGGTAAATTAACTGTAATATGTAATTTACCTCTTTTTTGTTATTTTGTTAGATGGGTTTTCTGAATTATGTATCACCAAAAAAAAAAAAAAAAGCTTCTAGTTTTGATACTATTCATTCTATATGATTTATTGTCTGCAGGTGAACTTTCATAGCATGTGCAATCTAATCTAAGAGCCGAGACAGGGGAGGGGTCCCAATTGTTCCTCTGTACACTTGGCTGAATGTTTCTGGCTCCCTTGCATAGGATCTAGTGATTGTATGGCCACAACATGAGTCACATTAGTCTGTTGATCCATTGGAGAGTGAATCTAACAAGTTGATGCAGCTCTCATAGCTGGAGGAAGAGGATTATTGAGTAGGGACCACCCATTTCAGCAGCAATTTAGAATAAAGGAGACCTTATGATAACCTTCCAGTATCTGAAAGGGGCCTACAGGAGGCCTGGGGAGGGACTATTCACAAGGTCTTGTAATGGCAGGACGAGGAGGAATGGGTTTAAACTGGCAGAGGGGGAATTTAAACTGGATGTTAGGAGGAAGTTCTTTACAGTGAGGGTGGTGAGATACTGGCACAGGTAGCCCAGGGAGGATGTGGCTGCTCCCTCCCTGGAGGTGTTCAAGGCCATGTTGAATAAGGCCTTGAGTGACCTGTTCTAGTGGGAGGTGTCCCTGCCAATGGTGGGGGAGTTAGAACTAGATGATCTATGAGGTCACTTCCAACCTAAACCATTTTGTGATTCTATACGGAATTTTAAAACTCTAAGAATCGTGGCCGAATTTGAGCTTTCAGTGGTTTTCAGCCCTAAATTACTTTCTGTGGAGCTAGAAATCCACTCTTGAAAGGCTCAAAGTGGTCTCCCAGCACTGGTCTGGCTTTTGGAAGATCCTGAAATGCACCTCTCTATATATGATGAACGAATATGTGTGATTTTTTGTAACATCCTTTTCAAATACAGCATAATTTGAGCTTTTCTCCTGAAACTCAGAGTGTCTCTCACCTTTTTAGATGTTGATGAATGTGACGGAAACCACCGGTGTCAGCATGGCTGCCAAAATATAATTGGAGGATACAGATGTAGCTGCCCACAAGGATATCTCCAGCATTACCAATGGAACCAATGTGTTGGCAAGTCACTTTTTAATAATCCATCCATTAAAATGCATGTTACCTTTGCTAGCATCAAGAAGCAAAGCACAATGGTGTTCTTTTCCTGATGATAATTTGGTAGATCCAGCAGTTTCATTACAAATGTGCACTCCTGTGAAAGGCAGAGTGGATATGAAGCTCCCAGTAGCCTGTGTCCTCATTCAACAAGTGTTTAACCACAAAATTATCCTTGAGGGTGATAGGAGGTGTCTTTAACTTCGAGGAAGCTTGTGTTACTCATATAACTTGTGTTACTCATTTTGTGGTCTGAGCAAAGGAAGTCTTACTCAGCCATGTAACAGTTTCTGCTCAGACTCCAGGTCCTGTTTGAGACCTGATACTGGGTTGAACCTGGAGGACTCAGAACCACAAGGTTGGCTTTGTTAAATTGTAAAATTAAATTTCTAGCCTAAAGCATCTAAACTTCTGTTAGAATCATGCTTGATCGGTGCTTTTGCCATCCTTGCAACACTGACAGGAAGGCAGCTGTTCATAAGACTCTTGTCTGTACAGAATTAACCATTTGTCATATTTTGGCAAAGCTGTCACTGTGCCTGAAGATGCTTTGAGATAGAGTTTATCACATGTGCTTACAGGACAATTCTGGTTATAAATAACAAATGCCAGTGCTCTTTATTTATGTTAAGTAAATACACTGGTAATTAAAATGCTTATTTCTTCCCTACATAAACTTTGGTTCTATCCCAAGCCTCTGAGCCCTCAGAGATGGAGTTGCATGTGCAGAACGTTGATGCTGGATATGACTTGAGCAGGCAGAACTGAGTCTTCTGCAGAAGTCATGATGAAAGTCTCTGAGTGTTTCATCAGTTCAGCATATAGATATTCAAAGACGGGAAGCATACATATTTTTTTCTTTTGTGACAGTTATATGCATTTGTATTTAATGGGCCTCATACAAGGTAGTCCTGTGTGGATACCCAGAGATGTGTTTGGTGACCTCTTTGAGAACAAAGTGCTTCATAACTCTTTGTTTGGCTTTCTTTACTTTCAGAACATAAAAATGTCTTTGCTTGCTATCACTGTGGTGCTCTAGGGAGGTCTCTGCTTTTAATTATGCTTACCAAACCTCCTGGCATTTTATGCAATCCTTGCTGTGACATTTGTTTGCTTGCGCTCCAGTACTCTATGCCTGTAACATACAAGAGAACAAGGAGGGAGCACAGACATGTGGTGGTTTGGGATATTAATTGCACTAGCAGTGCTTAGGGTTTACTTAGAATTTAATCTGCAGGAGGGTTACAAGCCAAACAAACCAGCACTGCCCCATCTGGCTGCTGGAGGACACTGTGGAATCTGAAAAAAATATAGTTCTTAGTTTTGTGAAACATCTTGGCTGTTTCCAAGTCTTTCTGGATGATAGCATTTAACTAAGGGTATTTCCAAACCAGGTGTACACTGTTACTCCAGCATTTGAGCCCATTGGCTACTGCTTAGGTTTGACCCAGGGAATACCAGTTTCAAATGCACAAGCAGTGGTATTTCCCCCACTGAAAGAAAGGCTTCAGCCTTGGCATCACAACTACTGATCACCAGGTACTTCACCAGGAAAAATGACTCTTGAGAACCACAACTAGGGAAAGACTCAGCTAGTACTTCCACCTTCTTAGACTTGAGGCAATTCAGGCAGAAACCCAAAATGGCAGGGATGAAGGCTTGGTTTCCTCCATTCTGGTGATACCTCTTCTTCCTACTGAAGCTGAGCATGGCAGAGAGCAAGACTGGTGCCTTACAGCACAGCTCATGCGGAGGATGAGACTCCCTTAACTTTTTTTTCACTTTCCTCCCTATGTTTTTTCTTACAACAATAATTGAAAATATGGAAACTAACCTGTCTAGTGTCCACACTCTTGCTGCTATGAAGTGAGGCAAAGGACCATATGTCCTTCTAGTGCAGTTACTTTCTGTGGCCCAAATCTGCATTTATGATGTTGACATAATTGCCATGGTAGGTGTGACAAATACTGAAATATCACTCTAAGTTAGTGGGGAAACTCTTAACAGCCTTCAGTAACACAAAATTCATCCCTAGGCTTTAATACCTTGTGGTCCCCACATGTTCACATTGTAATGTCTGTAACTGTATATACTTAAGATACTGATCTAGATCTCCTGGGTGTACCACAGGGGAAGAATCCGTGTAATAGGTTTTTCCATGACAGTTTCTTATATGCCTTGGCAATCCCAATTCTGCAAACAGTTTGTGTCTTTTTCAGCTTATTTAATGAAGTGTTCAGAGACTTTTGATGTTGCTGCAACACATATTTAGATAATCACTGAAGAATGCTTTGGTTCCTCCCATGTCTTGTACTGTGTGTGACTGCATCCCCTGCTCTGGCAATTCCATAGCACACCATGCTGTAAATCAGGCTGCCAGAAGCAAAGGCATTGCTTTTAAACAAAGAACAAACAGCCACATTGTTTGAAAAAAAAAGACAATAATGATCAACATCAGTATTTCTTCTCCTGTAACCTGGATGCTTAGGTCAGAGATGCTGCTCTGTGCTTTACATTTTATCCATACAGTGTCCAGATGGCTTTTCTTATGCGCGTGCACACACACGCAATGTGCACATGTAGCTGCTTTATCACAGAAAGTATGGAACAATAGCATTTGGAATGGTTCAAAACCATTTGCCACAACAGACCAGAAAAATGCAAACTGGCTACATTAAAAAAAAAAAACAAAAAAACAACCATGTACATATACATGTACCTTGAACCCCCGTTCACACTACAGTGCCTCACTTGGGAAGTTTGGAAAAGAGCTGGTTCAGAATGTGGCAATCTTCTGTATCTACAGTTGCTTTTATTTTTACTTTTCTACTTGTTCCTGTGCCTTACCTGTACCTCATCTTTAAAAGCAAATGTGTAGGGAGGGATTTTCAGTGCCTGGAAAGGTGTCAGAGCTTGACTGCTCACTCTTTTTCCTTTATTGTTGAATAGCCTTATGAATGTGGGATTATTGGAGCAGGTTGTTGGCTCTGCAAAGCTTTACTCTTCTGTTGTTTCTGGAAGAAAAAAAAAATATTAAAAATTGCCTCCTCTGCTTTCCAGACCATGAGCTGATGTGGCATGAAACATCCTCTGTAGAGCAGCCCAAATGTTACTCAGTTGTATGGTTGTAGTCATTTCCTAGAAACAGCTGCCCTGGCCAAGGGTGAGACCTGCTTTCCTTTTGTGTCCCTCTGATGTGGCAGCATGTTTTGCAACAGTCAAATAGGACCTTTCTGAAGGGCTAGCCTGGTCTACACCTAAGTGTAAAAGTTAATGTGGTATGTCCTGCTTCTTTTCCAGATGAAAATGAATGCCTCAGCGCACACATTTGTGGAGGAGCATCTTGCCACAATACTTTGGGAAGCTATAAATGTATGTGCCCTACTGGGTTTCAGTATGAGCAGTTTACTGGAGGTTGCCAAGATATCAACGAATGTGGTTCTGCACAAGCTCCATGCAGTTACGGCTGTTCAAATACTGAAGGTGGCTATGTCTGTGGATGCCCACCTGGTTACTTCAGAATAGGACAAGGGTAAGGGATTCTCATTTTAAACTAACAGACCTAAAAAGGACAGATTCTGCTCCTTTTTCTGTAGTGTGGAACAGCATAACCGAGAGGATTGTCTCCAATGAAAGGCAGGGATAGGGCTGTGGAGGTGCTCAAGGATTAGATTAGAGAGAAGGGCAAAGTAACCAAGGAGGGGCCAGAAATGTTGTTTTAATTAAATCAACATTTAATTAAATTAATTAATTCTGGTCAAGAATTCTGCTTAATTAAATCTGGTCAAGACTACCAGGTTCAATCACTTCTTTTAAGCTACTGCTTTCACCTCTCTTCTGCACGACCCAGCAGCTGTGCAGATTCTCTGAGCTTGCCACTTGGGATCTCACACTCTCATTCTGATTTTGTGGCATATCATTTGTTGCCTTTAAAATAATAACAACTCCCCCCACCAGCTCTAAAGACAAGTGGCTTTACCCACTAGTTTTAATAACAATTCTGTATACTCTAATGTTCTTGCATGCCCCACATTCTTCTGTGTTCCAAATGAATATTTATTTTTTAATAGATATATGCATTATCAAGAAGATGAATTTTCACTTGCCCCAGTGAGAATGTTAGCGCCATTCATCATGCAGGGCCAAGTGACTCAAATGGAAAGCAGAAAGATTGTGGCTTAAGTTTTAAAAGTGATTAAAAACTTTGAGCTACATTACAGATGGCCTCACTTCTCAGATTTTTCAGCAGTTTCTGAAAACTGGTGTCTTTTAACCTGTTCCAGGTTGGATAATAGAAATTACTGACAAATTCTCGGAGCTTAAGCCTGTGTTTTGTAAACTGTTAAATATTGGCAGGTCTCTCTTGAGCAAAGCCTTGTGGAGCCATTTCTTGAAGTCAGAGGTAGCTGCATTGTGATTCAGTGAGAAGTTTGCCCATTGACCTCAGCAGAAATTTTTCCTAGGAAACGAACGCAACACAATTGCTTTATTATTTGTATTCACAGTCCCCCAAATTCAGCTTTTGATAATATCTGTGTCTCACTGGAATTAATTTTTAATTTCTTCCTTCCTCAGACACTGTGTTTCTGGAGTGGGGCTAGGTAAAGGTCAAGGACAAGAGCTTTCACTCAGTGGGGAAGTAGATGACAACTCCCTCTCCCCAGAAGCTTGTTATGAATGTAAAATCAATGGCTATCCCAAGAGAGGAAGGAAACGCAGAAGCACTAATGAAACTGCAAATGAAGCAGAGGTAACTGACTCTTTTGGGGGAAAGGGTTTGTGGTTGTGTTGTGAAAACCAGTCTCAGAAGGTGTGCCAAGAGACACTCCCACGGGAAAAATGTACACTCCAATGAAGTAGACCAGCTTGCTGGGTTTGGTCTGGGGGCTTTGCAGAGTTGTTCACTGCCATTAGGTAAAGGTCATCCTCTGGAGCCCCTCCATACCTCGTATCTATGTTGCATCAAACACTAAAATAAAAGCCCATCCAGCTGTCTGGAGAGCAGTCCACTTGACATCCAAGCAGGCTCTTGATTTCAGAAGACAGCAGGTGTATAAAACCTTTGTGTGACCATGGGCAGGACATGGACCAAAACCCAACCCAAAACATTTCTATGATTCTGTGTTGGTCAGAATGTGGGCCCTGCCAAGCAGCATTGCATTGTGTGTCTGAGCCCTCACCAAAGCAAACACAGAGCTCTGCACACAAACACCTCATCTGCAACAAGTCCAGACCCTTGCAGTCAGTCACCCAGGTTGCTCTTCTGGGGCCAAGGCTGCCAGTTGGGCTGTGCACAGTGCTCTGTGCTGGCCCAAGCAGCAGAATAGGAGGCAGAGCTTCATTTGTCATTGCTAAGAAATCACTGATGACAGAGGCAGGTTTCCATTTGCTCCCACTGGAGTAATTGTGTTAGTGAAATGCCTGTCATCTATTGCAATGCTCACACAACTCCATTTCTTCCTAGCTGTTGTCATTAGGTTTTTCGGGTTTTTTATTATTAACTAAATGTTAGTACAGGTTTCAGCACATTCTCAAAAGGCATTAAAGTAAACTCTTCACCTAACTTCTTCTGCTGGGGTTGGGTCTGAATTGAGTACAACAGTGAGACACAATGGGATGTAGGTCATTGTAACTCTGTTCTTCAGCTGGGCTTCCAGCAGCACACCTCCCAGTATGAATCAGCAGTTGTGGTAGAAGCATTGTCTTGTAATGTATAATCGTACTGCAGTCCTTCTTAGACAAAATGCAAACTCCTGGGGAGTCTTATTTCAGGTTCTTGTAATACAAAGTCAGAATTTCCCAGGCTGCTCATCCAGTCCAATTTCAGCACAAGTCACTAGATTTAAACTTTATTGTTCACATTAATTATATACAGACTTCAGCATACCATAAATGGCTTTGTAGGAGAAGTGTCACCAAGTCTACAGTCATTTGACTCCTCACTTCTTCCTCCAGTCCAAGAGGAGAGTGCTGTTATAGGTGAAGGGATCTGCCCTGGCCTGGCCAGAGCAGCAGCAGGGCACAGCATGGCTCTGGGCTATGCAGGATTTGTTGTTCAGCTGAAGGTACATGTCTGGGTGCACAGTTATGTGTGTGTTGCATCCTAAATATAACCAAGAGACACTGAACTCTAGCAGAATGTTGCCACTTTATCACTGTCCACTACTCTGTTCACGTGAACATTCCGTGGAGCTTGCTGTTCCACATGCAAACACAGGGGATTCAGTAGCCTGTTAGAAGTTCATGCTGGGTGCTCAGCACATTCTGCTCTGCTGATACAGGAAGACAGGAGACTGCTTTTGCCCAGAAGAATGCAGACCTTCAATTTTGGGAAGAGTGAGGTCCTAAACCACATTTTCTCAGTGAGTTTCAGTACTCTTGGTGACGAGTGCTGGATTTGTCTCAAGAGGTGACACAGAGCTTCCCTTGCTTTCCAAATGACAATGTTAGAACTGATGTGCTGTATGAAATGTTACCATCCTGCCTGCAGCATGACTCATTCAAAGGGGACTCAGCAGGGAGCTCAGTTACCATCACTCAGAAGTGAGGGGTGATGCTGCTTTTCCAGCACCCCACTGCACCCATGGACAACCCTAGCTCCAAACCTAAAAGAGAGTGAATCTCGCAAAGCAGAAAACTCCAAACTAAAGGACTTGTCACCCCTTGCTCTCTTCTGCACATTGTTTTTCTTTAATAAGAGGAATTGGCCTCAAGTTGTGCCAAGGGAAATTTAGGCCGAACATTAGGAAGAACTTCTTCACTGAAAGGGTTATTAGACATTGGAATGGCTCACCCAGGGAGGTGGTAGAGTCCCTCTCCCAGAAGGTGTTTAAGGGGACATGCTTTAGTCAAAGATTTGTCAGTGCTAGCGTAATGATGGGACTCTATGGTCTTAAAGGTATTTTGTGACCTAGGCAGTTCTGTGTTCACGTTTGGTTGTGGTTCCCCTGACAGAGAGGAGGAGTATGCCTTTGCTGCCATCTTGTAGGAGACCTGTTTCAGACTCTAGGCATGGAGAGGCTTTTGCAGGCAGCTGGGCTCACACACGGGTGCTTTGTGTGTCTCAGGCTCCTGTTATCCACCACAGGGACAGTGACAAAGGACTTGATCCTGACAAGTCCTAAGCCCGTAATAGTGGATTTGGCTGATGATATTGCAGAACCTGCTTTGAAAAATATAATTAGTAGTGAATGATCTGAGTAAGAAACTCACACAGGGAGCACGTGTGAAATGCTCCCTGACAAAGCCATCTGACATCGTTTTTTCTTGTGCAGGATCAGCAAGAGCTGGAGCCACCCATCAGTCTTGCCAGCTGGGATATTGAGAAAGCAGCAGTCTTCTCCATCAACATCTCAGATCTCAGTAACAAAGATCGCATCCTGGAACTGCTTCCTGCCCTCACAACACTGACAAACCACAACCGATATTTAATTGACTCCGGAAACGAGGACGGTTTCTTTAGAATCAATAAGAAGGACGGGATAAGTTACCTTCATTTCACAAAGAAGAAGCCAGTGCCCGGAAACTATTCATTACAAATCAGTAGTATTCCACTCTATAAAAAGAAGGAACTTAACCAGCTTGAAGAGAAACATGACAAAGACTACCTCAGTGGTGAGCTGGGAGATAACCTGAAAATGAAAATTCAGATATTGCTTCATTAATTCATCCACCAAAGACCAAATAATGAAACCAAAGATAGATAGGTAGGACTGAATACTCCTCCCAATCAGATTCTCCATATCATAGGTACAGTCTTACATGAGTACATTTGTATGAACAGCACTATTATATTATTACATAAACAAGGTACAGGATGAATACCCTAGCTCAAAACCACCACTTCCTCAGGCTTTCAGTGTAGCTGAGCTACCTTGGTATGTTGAATCTTGAAAACTGGGACCTTTATTATCGGAAGTTGGCCACTGATGCTGAGACACGTCATCACTTCAGCAGAGGTACAAGAATGTGCTTTCAACTGATGGACAGCTCTATTTTTGTAATTCTTAAACTTTGCTTCTCCAACTACAACTTACTAGGTCAGCCATTTATGATACCCATTTGGTGCTAGTAAATTTTCAACCTAGATTTATAAATGCACTGTAATATTTACACAACTTAGAAGCCAAAATTGCCATTATTCAGTCTAAATACTTCAATCAACCAAAGTTAGCTCAGTAGTTTATCTCAGTTATGCCTATAATACATTACATGTAAATTAAGTGTGTGTATACTGTAATCATGCTATTTTTATCAATGAAGCATTTGTAAACTAGATTAATAATACCCTTAATGTGAGGGTTTGTAATGGTGCTTATAAGACCAACTACTTGTTAACTGTATACACAAACCTGATGATAAAGTTTCTGTGACTTGCCAAATGCACTGAGGTCAGTAGGGACCATTAAACATTCTCAAAAGTCAGATGACAATCAGTGCCATCCTACACCATGACGTGATGTAACGTGTCAGGAGTACCCATAGTCATTCATATCAACAAGGGTTCAATGTCATAAATGTCACAATAAAACAGTTGTTTTTTTTAGTTTATTCTGTGGCCTTGTGTTCTTGCTCCAAATGTAGTAAGCTGCATGTTGCAGGCACTGTCACTAGGGTTGGTTGTGTATCTGTGTGCACAGGCCATGTCTAGGTGTGCTGCTGCCGTTTGATCATTCTTCATGCAAAGGAAGAAGAAATGAAAGAACAGAAACCTTCACAAATCTAAACAGCAGTGGATCTGTGTCAAATTATTGTGTGGCTTCAGAAAGCCAGTCAGAACACTTCCAGTGACTTGACCTGAATAATGCTGTCAATAAGTAACTTTGATAGCCAAAACATGTGTAAGTGGATGTTAAATCATTATACAGAAAACATGTGTAATTAATTTAGAACTTATGTGTTCCATTCTTTTACCCCTGCTTCAGCAGCTATTGTCCAATAATCTAAGGCTGATAACAGGGATAATCCAATACCAAAAGCCATCACAGGTTGTTGCTGGGGTTTAATACCAGATGAATTTTTCAATGGCACAAGTGTTCCTGTATCCACGAGTGCTGAGTGTGTCTTACAGCAGCAGCAGAATATTGTACTGAGATGTGCTGCTATCAAGTCTGGAAGAAGAAATGAAGCAAGTGGTGTCACTGGAACTGCTGATTGGACAACACTGCAATTGAAAGAAGGAACATCCATTGAGCTCTAATAGCTTTGGAAGGGAAATGTACTGTAATAATTCACTCCAAGTTGTGTTACTTTCTGTAATTAGATTTCAGCTCTCTTTGATTTTTCCTGCATAACAAATATATAAAGAGGCCCTTGTGCACAGGGCTACTTTTGATATTCTCAATAGACCATGTCTGGATTTTATTTATTAGTATGCCAAGATGTTGAACAGTGTATTTTTTCCACATGTTGCATAACTATGGTGAAATATAATCAGAACTTTACAGTTGTAAATGGCATTCTTATTTCATAAGGTTGGGAGTGATTTTTAGTGCCAGTGGCAGCATGCAGGATCACACGGTTTATAGTTAAGTGCATGGTTTGAATACTTTCTCCCCAGCCCTTAAACACTGAGGAACTGAGAAAAACGGTTTCAGAAGGAGCTGTCAGGACTCAGTCCAGTAGTTAGTTTAGAACTTAAGGTGCTGTGCAACACCTGATCACATCAAAGGTTCCTTGACTGTTTTCCAGCAGCTCCAAAGTTGCCCACACAGTTCTGCAAATCACCCTTGTTATGCTGCAGAAAACAGAAGCGGTGACAGTGTCGCTTTTAGTGGTTTGAAAATGAAAACCCCACTCTGCACATCAAAATCTATTCTCTTGCACAGCTGCTCATCTGTCTCTGTGGCAGTGCCCTCTCACTGTCACTTTTGCCTGTCAGTTTTAGTTGCTGTATGTGTACAGTCATTTGAATTAGTTTGAATTTCTGAAGTTTCCTTAGAGTGCCAATGAAGCACGAAAGTTACATGATAATACTGTGTGAGACCTGCAATTAAAAAGTGGTTTGTTACCCACAGTGGGATTTAAAATAATGTCCTGTGTTCAGTTTGATGATGGGATCCCAGAATGACTGTGCACTAGACCGACTAAAGTAGAAGTCTTTCTGAATGTGTATCCTTTTGCAATTAATGAATATTTTTCTAATTCAAGGAAATGGTGAAATCTTTAATTATTTCCAATAACAGTGTGGGTTCCTTCCATTGTGATCATGCAGATGACTCAGCATAGATGCATGCATGGATGATAAATACAATTTTTGGTTAAGAGGGCGTAACAAAGATGTTACTGTATGTATCCAATCATGCTCTTGTTGTGTGTTGTAACAGCATCTTGTAAACTTGACAGCTGCTGTGTATTTTGGCAGAACGTGGCCGTTTCCACAGTCTGCCTTTTAAGCTGACTTTCAAAGGACCCTGAGTGTTTGCTTTCTTATGGCAGGTCCCAAAGGGCCGCACTCAGGTTTTCTCTAAGATAAATACTCTGTGCTGTGATTTAAGTTCAGCTCTGTGCTTTGGAAGACGCTTCTCGGTACAGGCAGGCCTGAGCTGTTTGGAGAGCAAAACACCATGGCTGTTGCCTAACAGCTGCTTATGCCTCCCTGGGACTGAGTCTGGTCACCACTGGTCTCTGCCAGCAGCCACCAGGACAGGTAAGTGGACTTCAAGACAGCCTACATCAAACCCTCTGCTCTCAGCCAGGCTGGGAGTGGTGACATTGCAGAAGCCTTCTCACTGCTTCTAAAAATTTACATTTGCTGTGAAGCAATTTTTTTAGGATTCCACTTTAAAACTGGTGCTGTATTTGAACCACCAAAACCTCACAGCTATGATGGCTTCTGCCAAAATGAGTAGGATTGGCAGCTGTGTTGTACTGCAGTGCTGCTGCTTACTGAGTAGGCACCAGACAAGGAAATGGCTTCTCTTGGTCTCACTGCTGTGACAAGAAAAGCTTGTACTTCGGCTACAGAGGGGAAGCCAGAGTTCAGGAGGTGACAAGGCCAGGGCTGCCTGTGAAGCTGCAGGAGGTGTCCACACCTCTAAGTGCCCCCCACCTATGCTCCATGCTGGGTGGGACCAGGAGATAATGGGACACAACGTCCCTAAGCTGGCATGTCCGGACCCAAGACTCTTCCTACTTCACCCTCTCCTCAGAGCAAGTCTTCAAGCTTTTCTGCTTTGGTTGGCTTCATGCTTGCAGGAGTGGCCATCAACTCAGGCCAACGCACAATGTACAGGAGGTTAATCCAGCAAAACCAGATTGACAGTGTCCTGTCAGAGTATTTGCCCAGAGTAAGCCCTCATAGTGTCACAATCTTGGCAGAGTAACGCTTGGCTAAAACTCTTGTGTTCAGAAACTCCCAGAGCTTCTAGTTGTTGCCCATGGCCTGAGCAAGTTGGATGCCCTGCAGAAACCCCTGCAGCCACTGTCTGATCTCCTGTGGTTGCTGTTTGTGCTATGTATGGAAGATGCACAGCAGCAGCACAGGTCCAGGGCATCACAGTAACCTGGAGGATTGTGCTGGTCTGGATGCTGTGGAAACAAAGACAGGGCAAGTGGACAGCTACGATTTGGATCAAAATATGCCATGATTTACACTAATGAAAAGGATGGTAGAAATTGTAGCAGAAGCAAGTGGTTTCTGCTTCACTTTCAGATGCTGATCTTACACTTGCCTCAAGCTTCTCCTGGGCTGTCACTGGCAGGTCCCCTTGCAGGTGCTGTAGTTAGTTAACCATCAGCCATCCCCAGACCAGCCAGAGGCACTGCTGGTGCTCGGAAAGTGGAGCTGGTCAGTGACTGGATTCTGTGGTGCTGCCACACATCAAGGTCCTCAGAAACCCTGGACAGGTACTGAGTGCAATGCCTGGTCCCTCTGGAGCAGGCTGTGTGCTTTGATTCACCCAAATATGAGACCTTCCTATGCAGCAAAATCTTGATGACTTCAGCTCTGACAAATTCCAAAAATCTGCTGTCCTTAAAACATGCCAAATATTTCACACCCTTCAAATAAATGCTTTTGAGGAATATTACGCCCAAGCCAACTCCTTAGTTCTGAGCTTCCCCTTGAGTCCAGTGAAGAAACCTTGAGGCCAGAGAGGTCACTGAAGTATTTAGTATTTCAGACTCTCCTTTGTATTTCTGACATGCCCCTGTGCAGCACAGCGATGGCAGCCGGTAGCTATGGAGGCTGTGGCTTCCTTGGCCAACAGGACTAGGCTGGGAAAGGGAGGCTACAGCCCCGTGTTGGTATCAGCCAGTCCTGCACATGCCATTGCTGCCTGCTGGCATACAGCCGAGTCCTCAGCCTCTGTAGACATGTGCTCATATATGCTTGTAGAAATGTGGTTTTCTTTGAAGAGTCTAGACAGATGACTACATCTCAGTGCTTCCAAACTAAAGTCACACTGTGATAAGCCTTTGCTAAGTGACCAGGAAGGGCTTTTTCTCCTTTATTTTAAAGGAAAGAGAAACCCTCACACATGGTGGCAGCACAAAGCCAGCCCTGGCTTGGCTCTCACATCTGCAGGTTTGTTTGTTTATGAGCTTTTGTTTATGTCTTCCAGGACTGCAGGATGAGAGTGTCTTGCAAACTTGAGCCTTGCTACACCCTTGTGAGGTTGGGATGTGTTTGTCATCCTTGTTTTACAGGGCAGGAACTGAGAACCAGATGTTTTGATTTGGGAGAGCCCACAGGCAAACACCATCCTGCCAGAAGCAGTCCCAAAGTACTGAGGCGTCTCCAGAGAAGAGGACAATGAACCACATGGACTCATCAGCTGTAACAGCCCTGGCAGGCACACAGCCATGGGAACAGCCTCTCTGTACTAGAATGTGTCCCAGACAGATCCTGGAGCAGCCCCAGCTTCTCCCCACACTGTTCAGAAAGCCAGGGGCATGGCCCCATGCTTCAGTACACATCCTCCAGGGCAGCTGTCCCTGTAAGTACTGCACACAGGGTGCTGCCACTGCAAATGCAGCAGCACCACTGGAGGGGAAGAATTTAAAATCGAGTAACAGTGCCTGGTACTTTTCTTATGGAAAAAATGTTAGGTAAGTATCCAGGTCAGCAGGCTGCATGGACGTAATCTGAAGTGACTCTGCTGGTGAGCAGGACCTGGGCTTTGCCAGCTTCCCTGGCTCGTTTCTAAGACTGCTGGATGAGCCAGCCAGGAAAACAGGGCTACTGCTTAGTTTTCTTTGGAGATTGATTCTTTATTCCTATCATTCCTATGTGAGGTGCTTCAGGGTGATTTGGGGCTTAGGGGTTTTTTTTTGTCTGTGACAACTCAGGAGAAATTCTTGTAAGCAGCCCATGTGGGACAGTGTAGCTGTAACCATTGTGTGGTTTGTTATTCAGCCAGTAAGCTCAGACAGCTAGGGAAGCTGTCAGGACATTTTCACTTTGCAGTGTTGTGTGTGCTTGCAGCTCTGTGTAAATTTGTTGTTGCTGTAATCACAGTGCTGGAGCTGTGAGAAATGCCTAGAACCAAACCTAACTAGGTGAAATTCCCCTGGTTTTGGGTTTCATTACGAACTCGAGGCCCAGGCCAGGTTTGTTGAGATTCACGAACCTCTCTCTGAAGGTGGGCTTAGTTTCAAGAAATCCTGGGCCAACTTTCAGGCAAATCTGGGCCAAATTTTGAATGGATTTTAGATTAATAAGAGATGATTCTGGGTTGAAACGATACAAATGTAGACTCTTTGGTTGTTTTCAGTATGTAACTAGGAAAATTAGGCACTTTGAGTTTCACTTTGATTTCAAATTTTGACCATAAACCCAATGCAACCAGAGCAAACCACACAGGGTGGGACCCCAAAGCCCTGCTCTGAGCACACAGCTGTGATGCTGCATCATGAGTGGGCTGTGTTCCCCCACTGCAGGTGACACAGTGAATTGCTGAGATTCAGAGTGGTTTTCCAATCCGGAGGCCCCCAACAGGGTTAGGGGGGCATGGCTTGCCAGTGCTGCCAGCTCTGCCACAGCACAGACAACTTAAAGATGAAAAAGACCTGGAAACACTTCTTATGCAGATTTCTTTGCATTCATTCAAGCACTTTGAATCAACCTCCAGACATAAACTTGTCTTTTTAAATTAAAAAAAAAAAACAAAAAAACCTACACACGCACACACAAAAACCCTAAAACCCCCAAAGCAAACAAACAAACAAAAACCAACAACAGAAACCCCAAACAGCCATCATTAAAGTCCTTGATCACTTTGATCTCTAGATTTTTTTTGCTCCAGTCATAAAATGTAGATGGAAAATATTTGAACAGGAGCTAGCTTCAACAATCAGGTGAAATACGAACAGCTGAACTGGGAATATAAGTGCTGAGTCCAGAGAAGGTGATAGCAGAAGCTGCTGCGGCTTTGAGAAATACATGGTAGGTGGGACGGGCGAGGAGAGAGGAGGAAGGAGCCAGCACAGCGCAGAGGAGGCGTTCGGAGGGAGCCGCAGCGGCAGTGGCAGTCTGCGTCCGCATCAGTGCGAGCTGACACAACAGGAAACGGAGAGAGCAGAAAGGCAGCGAGCGAGTCGGCAGCGCTGGCTGTGCAGGGCAGCTGATCAAAAGGACTTTCTGACGTGAATCAGCAGCTGTCTGCCCTCACGGCACCGGCTCCACAAGGCTATACCAGCCGTAAGGCGGAGGCAGCTCCACCAGGCTACCTGCCTTAACACAAAGCCCCCGCACACCAGCTCCTCAGCCAGCCAGCGCGTTAAGAATGGCTGTAAAGCTGTCCATAGGCGTCTGGCTGGTAAGAAGGTAGCAAGTGAACCAAGGACTCCTGTCCTTGTCCCTGCCTATGGCAGGGGGTTGGAGCAGGATGATCTCTTGAGGCCTTTTCCACCCTAAACCGTTCTATGATTCTCTCAGGACCAGATCATTATGAGGCCTTAGCAAGTAGTGAGTGTAGGTTAATAAACCCTTAAGGCAATTTTTTTTTTTTTTGGGGGGGTGGAGAAGGGGTGGGAAAGGCAACCAAGAAAGAGTTGAACTGGTTTCCCATTCTACATGTTTAAATTAGACTTGCCAAACACATAAATCTCCTTCACTGAAACTTTTTGCTGTCAGGTTATTGCCTCTGACCTTCAAATCTGCTCCTGTAAAAGATGTCTCACTATTTTTCCAAGATCTCAGTGTATTCACAGTGTTGGGGAGAAGTAGTCACAGTGAAAGATGCAAAGCTCAGAGATCCTCTGTTTGCAGAGCTCTTAACACCAAAGCACCACAGAGGAGAGATGCTGCCACATGTTAGACCAGCAACAGTTTGTGCTTACTCTTAGGGTACAGCTGTGTGATACACCACAAGGCAGAGCTGGAGAAGCCCAAGTGGAGACTCAGACCGTGAGAGCTCCTGGCTTGGCAAAGCTTGGATTAGGGATCGGCAGGCATCCCAAGGAGACCTGGGCTTTATTTTTAAATCACATTTCTTGTTGATGTAGAAGGGATTAAGACTGAAAGCAGCATCCCACAATAAAAGAAGAAAAGACTGGAAAATATCCACCATGCATGATTTCAGAGCAGAGATAAATGCTGCATGCCAAGAAGCAGAACTGTATTTCAAAAGCTCACTAAAGTCAGCTCTGTGTGAACTTGCCTTTCTTTAAAATTACTTTTATTATTATTATGCCATTTAGAGACTTAATTTATCAAAGATCATGTTGTCACCTATATATATGCCTAGTATGCACTCCTATATCCCAAAATATGCTGGAAATGAGTGTTTTCTGCTCCATAGTGGCAGTACAGATAAAACCATGAGAGGAAGTTGTGGGTCCCAACGTGACCACCAGGCCCAGGTTGAAGGCCAAGTCTGGCAGAAGTTGCACAATCCTTTGATGAAAAAGGCCTTATTTATGTTGGGTTCATTTGTGCTAACAAACAGCACAGTCTTGAGTTTCCCACAGACTAGCCTGGAAATAATTTTGAAAAACAGGGAACTGGTAAAGGATTTACAGAGGGGGACCTCTCCACCAGCCCCTTAAGCATTAAATAGTTCATGTCCTGCATATCTCTAATGAAAATACAAGGGAAGCAGCTGAACATTGTGCTCTGAGCACCAGGCAGGAAGACAGGGCAAAAGAGAAAGAGATGCTGGCTTTAATGGCAGCCCTGCAAAATCTGCAAGTAACCAAATTCCATTTGCTGTGAATTTTAGCAGTGCCACCAGCTCCTCCCAGCAGCATGCTCTTCAAATCTGCTGCAACTTCCAAGTCCTGAAATAATATCTACTTGTTCTGCCATGCCTGAGCTGCTGTGAACTGTGCTAAAGCTGTTTCTTTACAGCACAGGCTGAGTTACCACACTCACATATCAATGGCACTTGTCTGCTCCACAAGGCTTTCCTACATCTGCTCTAGAGACAGAGCTCCTGTGCAGAGAGATCAACTACAGGCCTTCAGTGTCATTTCATGAACAGAGAAATGGCATTTTCAAGGCAACAGTAGGGTAAGGGCAAGTAAAGTACCTTCAACTGCCACATAAATGCAATGAATGATGTTCTATGTGGGTATGTATCTTGGTACAAGTTTATATCCCTTTTGCTTCCCTTGGGAATGAAACGAAAGGTGAAAACCAAGAGTATTTGGTGTCCCGTTAGTTCAGATTTGCACAGATCTGCACTTCTTTGATGGATACCTCTAGCAGCAAGTAGTTTTGGTGGAAGGTCACTGCACATGCTTCACTGCTCCAAGAATATGTCAGCAAACAGATCTCTTGTGGCCCAGGGTCCTGCTCTGAACAGTTGGATTATGTTTCCAAAGTGAAATAAGAAAGACGTTGATTGATCAGAGCAATATAAACTATGGCACGGAAAATGAATTTTGAATGAAATGTACAGATAAATCATTTATCCTCACCAATACCCTCTCTGTGTTTCTTATCCCAGTAATTGAGACCATGTGTTGTGCTGCAAACAATAACGATGGGAAATTACTCATGATTCTTCCTTCATAAACTTGGGAAATGAAAGTGATGGGAAGTATGATCATCATCTTCTTTTTTTTGTGTGTGTTTTTTTGTTTTCTGTGTTAACAGCTCTAAATTATTAGGGTGGGAAGAAAATGTCAATAGAACATAAAAGTGCTTTGTATAGTGTTCACATTTGCTCATACTTTCAAATCCACTGTGGCTTATTAGTTCATGGGAAAAATGACAAAAAGGAATAAAACCCAGAAAATGGATCCAGTATCAACATCTTGCCTCTATAGTAACAGAGAAATTGTAACTTGTGGGTAAGAAGTGACAATATTAGGAAACGTTTGTTGGGCAATTGTAGTGGTTAGCCCCCTTCTTCCCCCAGTACCTCCAGCCTGCTGCCAGCCTGACACATTCCTATGGACTACAGAGCGCCCATGGCTCTGTGTCGCTCTTTGCGTTAGGAGCCCGGAGCAAGCGAGGCTCTTAACCTCTGCTTCAAGAGTTTGTTGCTCAGCTGTAAAAATTCTCCCAGGGCTGAAACTTGACAGGAAAAATGTCTCCATCTGGGAGGAGTTTCTGTTCCGAGTTTGGTTTTAATTAGTTCAGCCCTTCTCCACTTGCAGTAGGACAATGGAGCAGGATTCCCTCTTTCTCCTCTTTTATTGTTTTCAAATAAGGCAGACACCCTGCCAGGGCAGCACCCATGGCAGGCAGCACTCAGACGGCAGCTCTCTGCAGCTGCAGCACACGGGCAGCGCTGGCCACTGCAGCAGTTTCCTTGCCCTGTAAGGAGCCAGGCTTCAGCCCTTCGCTTCTGCAGACGCTGGCTCAGAGGGTGCCGAGGCTGCCGAGGGCCAGTTTGGCCACGGCGCAAGCTGGGGAAGTTCACCCTTGCCGCTACTGATGGAGGGACCAGCTCGCTGCCATGCAGAACCACCGAGGCGGCGCCTCCAGGCAGGTTTTGGCTCTTGCCAAGGCTGGATGGCACACAGGCCTGGCCTCCTGTGCGAGAGCCACAAGGCTGGATGGCACACAGGCCTGGCCTCCTGTGCGAGAGCCACAAGGCAGCCCCACGCGGCGCTCGCAGCGGAGTACCGCCTGGTAAGCTTCCCAGATCAAGGGCTTGGCTCAGGGAAGCTGCACTCGGCAGACCTTGGCCTGAGCCAGGGCCTCCATTTCTAGAAGCAAAAGAGTGCTACATCTACCACACTTCTGCCTGCGAGGACGCTAAAGCTATCAGAACAGGCAACGCTTTATGAATGAGGTCCAGCCCCACCAAAGTCGATGGCAAAGCTCCCGTTACTGCATTGGAACAAGATTTTACCCCGAATCCTCACCGTGCCCCTGCGATCTCACCCGTGCTCAGTGCAGCTCCAGCAGGGAAAAAGCAAGCAGAGAGCAGAGAAGGGCCCTGCCGCTCCCTCCGCTGAGCCTGGGCCCTGCCCGGACAGATGTGTTGAGAATATAACTGGCAATACTGACAGGCCTGGGTGTGAGGTAGGTGTCATGCAGCTCAAGTGGCTGACAGAGATACTCTGGCACAAGAAAGAGAACTTTATAGCTGTTTTCCCCTGAGCTCTCAGAGGGCCAGAGCATAAGTAACAAACAAAAGTGGATGGGGAAGTGTCCCACCCGTGCAGGAGTGCCTTGGCCCTCTGCGGGTAATCCAGCCTCTGCTTCTCTGAATGCATTTAATCGGTGGAACAGCTACTTGGGATCATCCAGAACGACTTACAAAATTAAATGTTATTAAACATAAGGGCAGACTCCCAATGCTTGCCAATGCTTATCTCAGTAATGATGGTATGCTTGCCACTCCACAGATCTGACCTGACACTTGAGAACTCAAATGACCCATAACTTATTCAGGCAGGTTCATTAGCTGGACTTGGTGCACTATGTCATGTTGTGTTCAAGTCTTTTACAAGCATTTAAATTGCTTCCTGCACATACACTTTCCCATCACCCCAGCACACATAGTCCCTGGCAACAGTATTTTCCCATCTACCTGAGTAATGGAACAAGTAAGATATGCATCTTATTCCAGAATGCCATAGAAGTTAATTGCTGCTATTTAACAGCTATTTCACTGGTTTCTTCTTTTGCCAATTCTTCCCTACCTTATTTACTGAGCTGACCAAAATGTTTTGCCCATTTTTAAATTCGAATAACATTTTTTTCTTTGACAGCTACTTTAGAGTCGCCACAGATTATTTCATCTCCAAACTGCACTGTGGGATTTCTTACATATGGAATTCTTTCAATAGTGATATTGGGGTGTGAGTTCAAATCTGGACTAAGAACAGGCTGGCACCCTAAAGGTATGCCTTGTATGTGGATTTTTTTTATGTCTAGGAAGAGCCAGGCTCAGTCAGGTTTAACCTCCACAGAGCATCAACAGCAGCTCACTCCCATTTCCTGCAGTCCAAGACAGGTGAAACTCAAGCTGCCTCCTTTCATTTGGGTGGCAACTAATCCAGCCTCTGCCTTGCTGCTGCTTTCCTGAAAGGCACAGATGAGCTCAGCAGCTGTTAGACATTTACTGCTTGGTTCAGTTTTACTGCAGCTGACCAGTGGCTTTGCACTTTTACTAGAAGACATTTAGACACACACAGAGAAAGCAATTGGGAGTATTAAAATTAGCTCATGGCTTATATTCACCCCATAATCAATACTCTACAAGGGACTCCTTTCCACTCCTTCTTCTCATTATAGAAGCTAGGTAGGGGAGCGTTTCTTACCTCTTTTTTTTTTTTTTTTTTTTTTTTTTTTTTTTTTTTTTTTGGTGGGGCTTTTCAACCTACAGTGCTGTAAAAGTAATTTGACCGTTTTGCCCTGTAATACAGCAGGACTTTTATTTGGAGCCAAATGCATATGAGTTTGGACTCCGAAAATCAGTCCATTATTTTAATTTCCTCTTTTTCTCTTTTGAGTGCACAGAGTTTCTTTCTGCTTTTTTAACAGTCACTTCACAGATTGCTTCCTGAAGTTGTGTGGCATCAGAATCACTGCTTCAGGGAAGGAAATGGAGCCCACAAGTATGCCACCTAGCCTAATGTGTGATCACCTTCATACTTTCCTACAGAACCTGGTCCCTTCAGGTCAGAAGAAGTAGGTGGCATAAAGCCAAACTTCTTTCCAGGAAGGACAGAAACATAAACTGAACTATTAACTCTCAGTGCTTCATCATCTAATACAAGCACCTAAAACAAAGGCTCTTGCTTCTCCTTTGCAGAGCTGGCAGGAAGAGACCTTGTGTCTGTAATCTGTCTTGGGACCTGATTTGACTACTTAGTCTCACCCAATCTTCAGGATATTAAGTCAGACATGAGTAGGAAAGGGTGACAAAGTGCCATAAGCACTTGGAGTGTCAGGAGCTCAAATAACTAAAAGGTTTGAGCAGCTGTATGAAATAGATGTTGGTGGTAGCTCTAAAGACCAGAGGTGATTAATTGCAAAGTGGGAGAGAGTGAGTGGTTAATTAGAAACATATTCTGTGAAGTCCATAGTAACTACATGCAACCCTTGTAGTCCTATCACAGAATCACATGGAGTCACAGAATGATTGAGGTTGGAAGTGACCTCTGGAGATCATCTAGTCCAACTCCCCTGCCAGAGCAGGTTCATTTGCTCATCCTGAGCAATTAAACTCTCTTTATCCCACCAATTTGAAGTCCAGCAGTATTACTTGCCATTAAGATGAGTTAAGTTGAAGACTGAATAAAACTATTCTAGATGGAGGGATGATAATAACTTTCAGATTAGTAAAATAAAATAATGTTGTGAATATCACATGTAACAGTGCTAGAACCTAATGCTTTGTGGATCACTATGCAAATCAATTTCTAAGGAAGATTGGTGGAACTACAACACCCAGAGAAGGATGATCTTCTGTAAAATAATTTCCTAGCTTAGATTTTGTGGTTTTACATTTAGAAACCTCTTTGAGAAAGTAGATGGTTGTTACAGAGAGAATTAGCAGCCCTAGCAGAGAGTGCATAGACTTCAATGAACCCTACCTGCACATTTCCAGTCAATTAATTCAGGCTGCCTTTTATTTTGCTGTCACTTGTCTGGTATATTCACTGTGATACCAAAGATTTGTTTTTACATTTATGTAGTGTAAATCTTTCCTGCTTGGTACAAAAGGATCTTTATATAACCTTGGAAAATTGCATAAGCAAGGAATGGTTGTTAACAGCTGCAAATGTTTATGTGGCTCTCCTGTGCTGGAGGACGCTGTCAATTAAAGGTAGTTAGCAGGGGACCGGCTGGTGTAAACATCTGCAGCCAATAATTACAGCACATTCTCATTCCTCTGCTTTCTGAGTATTTGTGGTATTGTTGAGCTGGTCTGGGGAAGAAAGTACTACCAATATGATTAGGATATTGAGCTCCCAGTCTAAGAGGTATTGTAACTGGTGCAAGAATTCTTTGCAGGCTGTTAACCGGTCTGGTTGCTGAAAGACTGGGGAATACACCGTGAGTCATGTGAAGCCTAAGTTTAAGGGGTAATTCGAAAGACTCTTTTGTCTTAGAAAGTGATTAATCTGATTTTCTAAGACTGAAATTATTTCTCTGAAAAGGTGCATTTTATCAGTGAGACATACAAGGGGAAAGGCACTGCTTTCAATTGCTGCTGCTCTTTGGTTCACGGGCTAAAAACACCAGGTGAGAAGGAACGATCTGCATTAGGCTGAATGACTATGATATAATTGCCCTCACTGAAACATGGTAGGACAACTGGAATGTTGTCATGGATGGCTATGTACTGTTCAGGAAGGATAGACCAGCAAGACAAGGTGGTAGAGTTGCTCTCTGTGTGCGAGAGCAACTGAAATGTGCTGAGTTCTGTTCAAGTGGGGAGGTAGAACAGGTTGAAAGCTTGTGGATAAGAATTAAGGGATGTGGGAAAACAGGTGAAATTGTTGTAGGTGTCTACTATAGAACATCAAACCAAGAGGAAGATGTTGATGAGGCCTTCTACAGACAAGTGGAGGTAGCCTCTAGAGCTAACTCCTTGTTACTCATGGGTGACTTCAATGACTGTGATATTTGCTCACACAGCCAGTCTAAAAGGCTCTTGCAGTGTATCAATAACTTCTTGATGTAGGTAGTGGAGGAACCAACAAGGCCAGGTGCACTGCTGGACGTTGTATTAACTAAAAAAAGAGAGACTGGTTGAGGACATTCGGGTCGGGAACAGCCTTGGGGACAGGGATCATGACTGTGGCAGGGATCACCCAAGCCCCTGCCCCACCAGAGGTGTGAATGGGGCAGGAAATGATCTTCCTCCCTCCCCACCTCTGTCACGGGAGGTTTGGAATGTGGAGTAAAATAGGCGAAAAGTACCTTCTCCCACCCCCCGTGGGCTTGAACAGGGAAGGAACAAATCGCCCCAGTATATATATGGCAACTGGACAGACTGGAGTCGGACCTGAACACGGACCCTTGCACGGACCTGAACTGGGACCTGGACTAGGACCTTGAGTCGACCCTTGCACGGACCTAGAGACAGACCTTGCACGGACCTTGCAGGGACTTTGAGCTGAACCCGCCGCAGGGACCTGTCTCAGTGATAAACTGCTGCTGTTTGCGGGAGCAGCGCAGAGCACCCCGGCTTTCTCCTGTGATTGTGGCTTTGTGAAATCCGTGCCTACAGTCATTTTGGACTTCGGCGGGCACTGGACTCTGGACGCTGCCGTGAAAGAGACAGTCTCCTGTTTGTAAGTAGGGCAAAGCTGTTTCATGCCCAAACCTCTCCAATTTTTCTAATTTTTCCTAAATTACTTGAAAAGGCATCCTTGTGAAGACTTTTCCCGAACGAATTAGGACCCAAACTTAAACCAATTTACACATAGATTGTGGGTAGGGCTTTTGGAAATTATAAAAGCTACATATTTTATAATTTCTGCCTCTTCAATCGCCTACAATCAATTCAATTACATGGTGGAGTTTAGTATTCTACAGTAGAATTACAACCCTGGACTTCTGCAGAGCTAACTTTCTGCTCTTCAGAGACATGCTTGCAGAAACCCCATGGGCTAAGGCTTTGGAGGCTAAAGGAGCCCAAGAAAGCTGGTTAATTTTTAGAGACCACTTCCTCCAAACCCAAGCTAGGTATGTTCCCCTGAGTAAAAAAAAAAAACGGGTAGACGTGCTGGGAGACTTGTATGGCTAAGCAAGGAGCTCCTGAAGGAAATCTCAGGAAAGAAAGAAACCTACAATTCATGGAAGAAGGGATTTGTCACTTGGGAGAACTATAGAGAAGTTGTCAGGGCATGTAGGAAGGCAATAAGGAAGGCCAAAGCCTTCTTGGAACTGAAGCTGGCAAAGGAAATAAAAGAGAACAAGAAGGGCTTCTTCAAATGTATCTGAAAGAAAAGGAAGAATAGGGAAGGTGTGGGGCCACTGCTGAATGCAGAGGCAGCCCTGAGAACTGAGGATGCAAAGAAGGCAGAATTGCTGAATGCCTTCTTTGCTTCAGTCTTTACACCTAAGGCTGAACTCCCCTATGTACTCCAGACCCTGGATGAAGGAGAGGAAGCCTGGAGGAGGGAATGCTCCCCATTGGTCAGTGCAGACTGGGTTAGGCATCAGTTCCATGAATTGAACATTCACAAGTCCATGGGCTCTGATGAGATGCACCCAATGGTGCTGAGAGAACTGGCTGGTGTGTTTGCTCTGCCACTCGCCATCATGGCAGACAGGAGAGGTGTCTGAGGACTGGAGGAGAGCCAATGTCACTCCAGTCTACAATAAGGGCAAGAAAGAGGTTCCAGGGAACTAGAGACCAGTCAGCCTTACCTCCATCCTTGGAAAAATGATTGAGTGGCTCCTTCTGGAAGGCATCTCAAGGCACTTGGAAGAGAAGAAGTTTATCAGTAGTCAGCATGGATTTACCAAGGGGAAATCATGCTTGACAAACCTGATAACATTCTATGAGGACATAACTGAATGGGTCAATTCAGGGAGACCAGTGGATGTCATCTACCTTGACCTTAGCAAGGCCTTTGCCACTGTCTCCCATGACATTCTGTTGAGCAAGCTCAGGAAGTTTGGGATGGAAGAGCAGACAGTGAGGTGGATTAGGAACTGGTTAGAAGATAGCATTCAGAGTGGTGATTAATGGTACCAAGTCCAACTGGAGAGCTGTAACCAGTGGAGTGCCCCAGGGATCAGTGCTGGGTCCAATGTTGTTCAACATCTTCATCAATGACATTGATGAGGGGACAGTCTGCTCAGCAAGTTTGCTGATGACACCAAACTGGGAGCCTTGGCTGATACAGCTGAAGGCTGTGTGGCCATCCAGCAAAACCTGGACAGACTGGAGAGATGGGCACAGGGGAACCCAGTGAGGCTCAACAAGGACAAATGCAGAGAACTGCACCTGGGGAAGAATAAGAAACGGCACCAGTACAGGCTGGGAGGTGATCTGCTGGAGAGCAGCCCTGTGGAGAGGTACCTGGGAGTGCTGGTGGATAACATCCATGGGACACCAATGTTCCCTTTTGACCACGAGGGCCAATGGGATCCTGGGGTGTATTAAGAAGAGTGTGTCCAGCAGATAGAGGGAGGTTCTTCTCTCCTTCTACTCTGTCCTGGTGAGACCTCATCTTGAGTACTGTGTTCAGTTTTGGGCTCCCCAGTTTAAGAGGGACAGGGATCTGCCAGAGAGAGTTCAGCAGAGGGCTATGAGGATGATTAGGGGACTGGAGCATTGCCTTATGAGGAGAGGCTGAGGGACCTGGGCTTTTTTAGTCTAGAGAAGACTGAGAGAGGATTTAATAAATGTTTATAAATATCTGAGGGCTGGTCAGGAGAGGGGGGACAGGCTCTTCTCACTTGCTCCCTCTGATAGGACAAGGAACAATGGGTGTAAGTTGCAACACAGGAGGTTCCACCTCAACACAACGGGGAACTTCTTTACTGTAAGGGTTACAGAGCACTGGAACAGGCTCCCCAGGGAAGCTGTGGAGTCTGCTTCTCTGGAGACTTTCAAGGCCTGTCTCGATGCATTCCTCTGTGACCTGAGCTAGATGTGTGGTCCTTCTCTGGCAGGGGGGTTGGACTCGATGACCTCTTCAGGTCCCTTCCAACCCCTGACATCCTGTGATCCTGTGATATCCAACCTGAGAACGATGTCCTCAGGTACAGTAAAGAAAGCAATGCTCTACAGTGCCGACTCCCAGCTGCTCTCCTGTCCTTGGCTTGTTCCCACAGCTGGAGAAGCAGCAGTTGTACAAACTTCACTGAGCGATTTCAGAGGGTCCTAATGTTGAAGTACCTCACTGCAAGTTAAAGGTGACAGATGCCCTTTTCTTTTTGTACTGTGTCTGGCTGCCAGATGGAGATTTAGTACTTGTGTGTTGATAATTAAAGTGTTTGTGATACTGAAGGACAAATCATCCTTCCCTGGAAATTAAGCACTCATGCTACAACCTCCTGATCCTTAGTGAGTACTACATTAGTCAGTTTGTGGCTAGCCCAGTAACTCGATAGCAGTGAATTATGTAGTTATGTGGGAACTCTGGGGTTTGGAACAGGCTGATGTTCCCAAACTCAGGCCCAGCACTACTAGGGTGTGTCGTTTGTGTGAGGCACTTAACGAAAGAAAAAGCTGCAAAGATGCAGCCTCCTGCTTTCTGGAGGACAAAGAATAGCAGCAATGGTGTACTAAGATAAGAAAGGGAACTGAGCTATTTCTCCACCAAGAACTTTTCTGCAGTGAAAGACTGACTGGTTAAATAGGCTTTCAGCTGACAGTATGTTCAGTGTCCTGGTATACTAATGACTGGGTTAGGTTTAGACGTGATAAGTTTAAAAGTGGATTTGTGTTGATCAAATGTCCTGTTGGTACCTTCAGCTCCATGCTTAGAAGTTTTACAGGACCTAGTCTAAGTAACTGAGAGATTTTATTTTTTTTTTTTTTCTTTTTGGTGGAATAATTATTGAAAGAAACTAAATCTGACTTGTGGCAGAAGCAAGTTTTGGTCCTGGTGTCCATTTACATTTGTGCTGGGTTTAATCTGCTGCTGGACAGAATCTTAGCCCACCCTTTCCATTTCAGTCCAGACTGAAGGAAGGAGAGGGATGACATCTGAGAGCCTAAGGCTCCAAATATTTCTCTATATTCATTCACTCTAAAAATACCTCTATTGTTAAATCCTAGTCTGAATGACACTGATTTCAGTCGTTAGTGCCTCAATGTATTTTTTTTTTTAATTGCAGCTACTTTCAGCACTTAGACAAGAGCCCAGTGCTTCTTCATGCTTTTTAATTCATTTACTCTGGAAATTAGTGAGAAAACTGGATTATGGTAAAGCCAGGTAATAACCTTCCGCAGTCATAAGAAACATTCAAAACAATACCAATGTGGCTTTTAAAATCATAGTATCATAGAATCAGTCAGGGTTGGAAGGGACCACAAGGATCATCAAGTTCCAACCCCTCTGCCATGGGCAGGGACACCTTACTCTAGATTAGGCTGCCCACAGCCTCATCCAGCCTTGCCTTAAACACCTCCAGGGAAGTGGCCTCAACCACCTCCCTGGGCAACCCATTCCAGGCTCTCACCACTCTCATGCTGAACAACTTCCTCCTCACCTCCAATCTGAATCTCCCCACCTCCAGCTTTCCTCCATTCCCCCTAGTCCTGTCACTACCTGAGACCCTAAAAAGTTCCTCCCCAGCTTTTCTGTAGGCCCCCTTCAGATACTGGAAGGCCACAATAAGGTCACCTTGGAGCCTTCTCTTCTCCAAACTGAACAGCTCCAACTCTTTCAGTCTGTCTTCATAGGAGAGGTGCTCCAGCCCCCTGATCATCCTCATGGCCCTTCTCTGGACATGCTCCAGCATGTCCACATCTCTGTTGTAATAGGAACTCCAGAACTGGATGCAGTACTCCAGGTGAGGTCTCACCAGGGCAAAGTAGAGGGGGAGAATCATCTCCCTCAACCTGCTGGCCACACTTCTGATGCAGCCCAGGATCTGGCTGGCTTTCTGGGCTGCAAGTGCACACTGCTGCCTCATGTTGAGCTTCTCCTCCACCAGCACCCCCAAGTCCCTCTCTTCAGGGCTGTTCTCCAGACAGTCACTGCCTAACCTGTATTTGTGCTTGGGATTGCCTTGATCCAGATTCAGTACCTTGCACTTGGCCTTGTTGAACCTCCTGAGGTTGGCTTGTGCCCACCTCTCCCGCCTGTCCAGGTCCCTCTGGATGCCATCCCTGCCCTCCAGTGTGTCTGCTGTACTACACAGCTTGGTGTCATCAGTGCTGAGGGTGCACTCAATGCCTCTGTCCATGTCACCCACAAAGATGTTGAACAAGACTGGTCCCAGGACTGATCCCTGAGGGACTCTGCTTGTCACTGGTCTCCACTTGGATATGGACCCATTGACAACTACTCTTTGGATGCGTCCATCAAGCCCATATTTCACCAGCTTGAAGACCAGGATGTGGTGCAGGACAGTGTCAAAGGCTTTGCTCAGGTCCAGGTAAATGACATCATTTGCTCACCCTTCATCTATTAATGTTGTGACCTGTTCATAGAAGGCCACAAGTTTTGTTAGGCAGGATCTGCCTTGGTGAAGCCATGCTCTTTCTGTTCTGCTTCGCATAGCTGTACAGTTTGATCCATCAGGGATGCTCCCCTGTGTGGACCCTTCACAGTCAGCTTTCAGCTCTGGAGAAAGCTTTTCCACAAGGCTTCTCTGCAGCTGATGAAAAGGTCTGGAATCAAAGAATACCTTCCTAAGCCACATAGTGGGTGTGTGAGTGCTCTTGAATTGTAAGAGATGGAATAGTGTTTGGATGTATTTTATATATATATTATTTTATAAAATAGCAGAAAAGGTGGCTTTAATTTTATGCTTATTGATGCAACAAACACACTTTGTAACAAGTGCTTTAATTATTGTATGTCTGTGTTCAAGGCTACCATATCGAACACATCTTTCAGAGCCAAGATTCTTGTCCAAGAACCCACCCAAAACTTTACTGTATGAGATATGAAGCAATAACAGGACCCACTGATTCATCATTTGATGAAACCAGAAGTGCCCAGTATTGCCCAACAGAAGGTTATGTAGGGCCCTAATGAAGTGTTTTCTCTTGCATAAAAGGCAACAGATGTAGCCAACCTCATGAGAAACAGAGCTGTGACCTGCTGTGAGTTCCAGTTGGGCTAAGTTTCTTTCAGATCTGAGGAACTGCTCCAGCTGAGTCAGAATATTCCTCTGGTACCACCATGCCTCCACAGGCTAGAGTTCCAGATTCAGATCTGGGTTGCTGTAGGCTATATTCTGCCATCTTTCATTTGGTTATTATATTGGCACAACATCTTTAGACTTTGCAAACCGTTTGAAACCTCACTGCTAGCTGAGGAGCTCTGCTCTATGGACCAACCATAACTGTTGACAAACTGGTTCTGTCCTTAGAGGCTTGTGGTGTATTACACATGGAGAACCAAGCCTTGTCACTTTGCCCAAGTTTTGGATGACGAGGGATTCTGAATCTCCCTGCTGTACTTTGAGGTAGAACTTTAAGAGTGTTTGCCTCTGAAGTAACTCCAGTGGCAACAGTGCAACGTAGAATGTTTGGTCTTTTGAATGGAGAATAAATGTGACAAAATGGCTTTTGTGAGCTTGTTAGTAATCTTAACATAAGGATGTGCTGTAGCAAGGAGGAAGTAGGCTTCTGAGAGGCTCACTAAAGAGCAGAGAAGAAATGCCACGTTTGTTGATGACTGAGCATTTCTAGATGAGTTCCTGCATCTCCTAATGAAATAAAGTCTTCAGGCCAAGCTAGACATGGGGGCTTATAAATCCACATGGTATCTTGGGAAACTAAGTGGTTATGCACTACATTTCTTCTGCATTGAAGTAAGCACTGTGCTGACATCCATTGCAGTTATTATACATCAATGCAAGTGCTTCTGGGAATCTTGGTGTTACGGACCAGAATAAAGCCAACTAGCACAATGGGGCATGTTCCCATTGGCATTCTTGTCGCCTGTCACCCCATACTAGAATTATTTTCTCAGTGATGTTAGTTATTCTAAGTTCCAAACCAGATCTTTATTAAAGCTTCCAGGAAAGCAGCAGCACTGTGAATGTCAACAGGGCCTTCAGCATCAAAGCCACGAAATAAAATTGTAGATGGAAAAGACCCATTAGGTCATCTGCTCAACCCATCAGCCGATGCAGGGTTCTCTGTGGTGTGCTTTTGGCCTTCTTTGCCTTCATCAAGCCAAAGGGTGTTCCACAGCTTCCCTGGGGAGACTAAGACAGATGAATAGTTTTTGCTCTTAGGAATTACTTTGACACTGTGAAATAACAGAGGCATTCTATGTTTCATTTTGGTGGAAAGAAGGAATTCTGAGAAGGACCCTGAGCCTTATGACCATACTGTTTCTCAGATGTAATTCTGTATTAATCACTTCTATGAAGATCATATGAAGCTGACAGTGTGTCCCACCCCACAGCTGTCTCTTTCAGTATTTATTTCTGAGACAGATTTTGTCATCTTTCAGTAGTAAGTAGTGCACAAACCCTGAACAATTGCATTTCATTTGGCAAACATTCAGAATTTGCCCTAACTAGCATTTGAAATGTTCTCTGACTCCCACTCCCTTTAACTGTACCAGAATTCTTTGCAATTTGTGATCTGATGTTCCAGAAACCCATAAAAATTAATCCAAACATGTTTTATTTAGGTGTATTTAAAACACTCAACGGATGTTTACTAAAAACAACTGCATTTATAGCTAGAGGACTCTTGACAGCTATTGATTTAAGACTTCCAAATGTTTTTATTCAAGTCCCTTGGGCAACTACTGTTGATCAATCATAACTTTCTGAAATCTTGATCTGTGGCAAGGAAATGCTTCTGGCCAGATATATGGAATATATGGATGTGCTTTTTGACCTTAGATATAGGGCATTAACAAACATGAATCCAATTTTTTTTTTTCCCCAGAGGAAATAAAATACTTCCATAGCTATCAAAACATGCAATCCTTTTGACTTTTGAGGAAGGTCTGTGTAGACAGAAACTGATGAAGTTGGTTATGGAAGTAGTTCTAAAACAGTGCCAGTACTCTTAGCCTTCTGATGAGGGTTGTAGAGGTTTCAGAGTTCTCAGACATTGTAAATCGTATTTAGCACACAGGATAACTTTTAAAACATCAGTTACAGAGCTATGGAAGGCCATGGTTAGCACCATGTTGTGACTGATTGAGTTGTGCTTCACACAATGAGAAAGCATTCAGAAGCAGCCTTTGTCTGCCACTTTGGCCATGGGGAAAGGGGGATAAGCTGAATACCCAACATGTCTTTGTTAGCAGTTGGATATGATTTTGCCTTTTGTTTAGTGTTTGCACAGTGCTCTGAGTAATGCAAGAACATAATAAAGCTTTGCCAGCAACACGCACAGGCCAGTGAAACTAAGTAATGTACTTTATCTTAAGGAATCAGAGTGGCCGGAGAATAGCCAGGCAGAGAGGGACCTGGGGGTGCTGGTAGATAGTAGGCTGAAAATGAGCCAGCAGTGTGTCCAGGTGCCCAGGAGAGCCAATGGCATCCTGGCCTCTATCAGGAATAGTGTGGCCAGCAGGACAAGGGAGGTTATCCTTCCCCTGTACTTGGCTCTGGTCAGGCCACATCTTGAGTACTGTGTCCAGTTCTGGTCCCCTCAATTCGAGAGAGATATTGAGGTACTGGAACGTGTCCAGAGAAGGGTGACGAAACTGATGAGGGGCCTGGAGTACAGCCCTATGAGGAGAGGCTGAGGGAGCTGGGGTTTAGCCTAGAGGAGACTCAGGGGTGACCTCATTGCTGTCTACAACTGCCAGGTGGGGGTTGGTTTCTTCTCCCAGGCAACCAGCAACAGAATGAGGGGACACAGTCTCAAGTTGTGACAGGGGAGATATAGGCTGGATATTAGGAAGAAGTTCTTCGCAGTGAGAGAGATTTGCCATTGGAATGGGCTGCCCAGGGAGGTGGTGGAGTCATCATCCCTGGAGGTGCTCAAGAAAAGACTGGATAGAAGACTTAGTGCTATTGGATAGGGCTGGGTGATAGGTTGGACTGGATGATCTTGGAGGTCTTTTCTAACCTGGCTTATTCTATTCTATTCTATTCNGAGATATAGGCTGGATATTAGGAAGAAGTTCTTCGCAGTGAGAGAGATTTGCCATTGGAATGGGCTGCCCAGGGAGGTGGTGGAGTCATCATCCCTGGAGGTGCTCAAGAAAAGACTGGATAGAAGACTTAGTGCTATTGGATAGGGCTGGGTGATAGGTTGGACTGGATGATCTTGGAGGTCTTTTCTAACCTGGCTTATTCTATTCTATTCTATTCTATTCTATTCTATTCTATTCTATTCTATTCTATTCTATTCTATTCTATTCTATTCTATTCTATTCTATTAGACTTTGATAGAGTTGTAACAAAAGGGTTTTCCCTGGGCTATTGGTATATGCTTTATGGTACTAAAGCATAAAGTTTTGGGTTTAGGTCTAATTTTTATTCTAAATCCTAGGCATTTTTCCATTGCACCAGCTAAACTGAGCTTAAAAATTATTTCTCTACCATTCATTTTAAGCGAGCAAGTTTCACATGAATCTTTCAACTAGCTATTTAAACATTCCCACCACTGCCTGCCTGCTGCTGGTACACTTGGAAAACAAAAGTTTGGCAAACCAAAAGGTAGAGAACAATAAGCAAAGGCACAGCAGGGAAAGGTGCTATTCAGGGAGACCCTAAATGACACTAAGGTATGAACTAGGCCTTCATTTTCTCCACATCTAATCTATTTTGCACAGTCACATTATTTGTAATAAACCCCCCCACTATTTTTCCTAACCTGGGTTAGTACCAAAACCATCGTGTTGTGATTAATTATCCTGCCACAGCCAGCCAGCCATGATTTCAATGTTGCATTGTTTTTTGCTGATCTGTGGCTCTAAGGCACTCTGTTCTCAAACAGCTCAAATGTGAGAAGTGGCTATTTGCTGGGCAGATGTTGCCAGTATGCTGCTTTATCACCTCATGTTTTTGTGCATCAGCCCTACTCTAGGATGAAGTTGACTCTTCCACACAACCATGGCTGTGGCTTTGTATTGATTTCCATAGCCTGAGTGCCAGCTTAGGCAGACCCTATCCCTCTCTTCATCCAGTTGCTGTTACTTTGGCAGCTACTCAGAATATTTTGGAATCATTACAAATGAGTATTAATTTTTTCACTTAACTTGTGTGAAGTCCTTCAGTGATCATTTGCATGCTTTAACATACACATAGCCATGCCTTCAACACACGTTCTGTACATTTGAATAGCAAACTTCAGGAGTAAGCCTATAGAGGTGGAGTCCAAATTGTTACTGTTATTAATGTAGGGTCCCTTGGTTTTAAAATCAACATTTATTAGCAGAAAATAATGATGCAAACATAAATAAGCAGGTTCTGTTGGCAGTTGTGTGCCCAGGAGCAGACAGGATTGAGAAATCCAGAATCCTCTTGTAGAAACCAAAGTATTCAGAACTGCCTGAGTTGTGTTTTTCTGCTCAGTCTGGGCTGTCCCATAAATGTTAAGCATCTTGAAGGTCATCCAAATAGAAAATAAGTGCAAACAGAGGCTACTTCTCCCACACAGCAGACTTCCAGCCTGTTCAAGATACAATAGTGAAAACTTCCCTGTTTTGACTATGTCAGTCTTACTCAGCTGGCATTTGGGAAAGTTATGAATAGCAGTCTGGAGGGTCTGTGCAGGTGACCTAGGGTGGGAAAGAGCATATGTCATACTGACAAGGAACATGAAGCTCTCTTAAGCTATGCTTAAAGTCCCTCAACTAGGAACTGGACAGGCTGGAGAGGTGGACACAGGCTAACCTCATGAAATTCAACAAGGCCAGGTGTAAGGTCCTGCACCTGGGTCGTTGCAATCCCAAGCACAAATACAGGCTGGGTGGTCAGTGGCCGGAGAGCAGCCCTGAGGAAAAGGACCTGGGGGTCTGGGTGGATGAGCTCAACATGAGCCAAGAGTGAGCACATGCGGCTCAGACAGCCAACCGTGTCCTGGGCTGCATTAAGAGAGGCATTAGCAGCAGGGCAAGGGAGGGGATTCTCCCCCTTTACTCTGCTCTCATCAGACCCCACCTAGAGTACTGTGTGCAGTTCTGGAGCCCCCAGCACAGGAAGGACATGGAACTCTTGGAGAGAGTCCAGAGGAGGGCCACAAAGATGATCAGAGGGCTGGAGCACCTCTGCTATGAGGACAGGCTGAGA
>VWZI01007852.1:671606-683496 GCA_013396835.1 Psilopogon haemacephalus
CCTGATCTAGTGGGAGGTGTCCCTGCCTATGGCAGGGGGTTGGAACTGGATGATCTTTAAGGTCTCTTCCAACCTAAACCATTCTATGATTCTATGATTCTATGAACATGATGTACAGTGCTGCACTTAGGTGAGAAATGATGTCCTGACAAGAGTATCATTGATGCCTTGCTGAAGCAAGTGGCAGTTTGTCTTTTGAATGAAGTAGCTGTCTTTCAGGAAATTAAGCTTATTCAGCTTTTCCTGGAGAACTTTTATTAACTGGTTGATTGGATTGGTGTTTTAATATTAATTATATCAAACTGACATAAAATCCCACCCCAAACAAAAAAAAACAAAAAAACCAAATCTCACCAAGGTGATTACGTGGGAGCTCTCAGGCTGTTGTGACTCAGCTATTGCCTTCTTTTCACATCCAGGGAGGGCAATGAGTTCTATGTTGCTGGTTCCATGATTTTTTGGCATTGTCACTGGTCCTTTTTAAGCATTCTTACATTGCTAATGCTCCGCCCTGGTGAGACCCCACCTGGAGTACTGTGTCCAGTTCTGGAGTTCCTATTACAACAGAGATGTGGACATGCTGGAGCATGTCCAGAGAAGGGCCACAAGGATGCTCAGAGGGCTGGAGCACCTCTCCTATGAGGACAGACTGAAAGAGTTGGGGCTGTTCAGTTTGGGGAAGAGAAGGCTCCAAGGTGACCTTCTTGTGGCCTTCCAGTATCTGAAGGGGGCCTACAGAAAAGCTGGGGAGGAACTTTTTAGGGTCTCAGGTAGTGACAGGACTAGGGGGAATGGAGGAAAGCTGGAGGTGGGGAGATTCAGATTGGAGGTGAGGAGGAAGTTGTTCAGCATGAGAGTGGTGAGAGCCTGGAATGTGTTGCCCAGGGAGGTGGTTGGGGCCACATCCCTGGAGGTGTTTAAGGTGAGGCTGGATGAAGCTGTGGGCAGCCTAATCTAGGGTAAGGTGTCCCTGCCCATGGCAGAGGGGTTGGAACTTGATGATCCTTGTGGTCCCTTCCAACCCTGACTGATTCTATGATTAATGCAAGTTGAGATGAAAGGTAAGAACAAGACTGAGATATACTTTCTCCTCTAAAAAAGACCACCTCCTTTTCTTTGACTGTTCCCAGCCTACGTAATTGCTATGACACAGTGCCATAGCATAGGATGGACAAAACAGAAATATTCTTGCAGAATTCAAATAGCTTGAGCTACCTGTAGTGCTGAGAGTCTTGCAGTAATAATTTCTACGTGGAAGCAAGCACAGGAACAACTGGTGTTCTGTGTTTGCTGCTGTGAAGACCTGACAAGTGGGATTCATGCACCCTGTGGAACAGTACCTGCAAGCAGGCAATGACCAGAGTGCAAACTAATGCCAGCAGGAAGGTTGTGGTCAGGACTGAAGTGTTAGCAAGGCAGCACTGGATACCACATGCTGCTGTGCTTGCTAGACATGACACAATTAGCTTAGCTGCAAAGGGGAGCTTTTCTTCCAACTAGGACACAGTTATTTTGTCTTGGACTCTTGGAGACAACCTTTCAGACCAGGAATCCATAAACCGCAGCATACTTGTGTTAAAAGAATCTGGCCAAAGGTACTATATTAATGAGTGGTTGGTTTTTGTTTTTGTTTTTTTTTTTTTGTTTTTCCTTTTGCAAAACAAAAGCAAACAAATTCATTTGCTGTAATCAATAGCAGTCAAAAGATAACTTTCTTAATTTCAAGGGCACCAACTGTAAATGTTGAGGCTTTGAGTAATATTAATTGATACAAACCTTTTTGTTAAAAAGTTTACTAGACAATTATTTTTTAATGAGCCAGTGAGTAATATTACAATTTTGGTGACATAACAAAAAAACATCAAAGTCTAAAGGGAAACAAATAAGTTTGTGTGTGTGCATGTGTGTATACAGCTCACATGTTTATTTAAACATACTTTACATATTAAAATCCAGCAGTTACTTTCTGGATGAAGGCTTTCAAATTATAAAATTAATCTGCCAGGTTTTCAGACTTGGCAGGATAAAAGGTTTTCTTGATGTGTTCTAACAGAGTAGAGGAAAAGCATCACTTCAGTGGTAAAGAGCTAAGTAACCACAGAGTTAATGGAGGGAAATTTTGGGAAAATAATTATGTTAATTCACTTCAGCCCTGACCCTGCAATGTTTAACGATGCAGTGACACTCTGCCCAGCAGCAGACCCAGATTCACACTTTGCAGAATCACATCCTTACAGAGGCAGAGATTGCCAAAGAGGGAAGTTAGTGAGGAAAGTGCCATGTGTGCCAATTCTAGAAACCAGTAAAGCAGTACAGTCTGCTCTGTGTTTTCAGACTTCTCATACCTTACATAACTAGGTGCAAAACACTTATTTTTATTTCTGGTTCTTTTCTTTGGAAGTGCAGTCATGTGCAATCAGGTGGAATAAGTGTGCTGATAATTTTCCTTCAGAAATTGTAATGGTTAGTGATGTGGACACTTTTCTTTTTAGGCAGAAACCATAAGGCACTGAAGCAAGCATTCACTTTTCTTGCACTTGAGGTCACAAATTTATGCAAGTCAAAAATGCTGGGGCTGCCAAAAACATCATGCTACACTCCACCAAATAAAAGGACACTGTTATTCTTACAAGGAAAGGTTTGACAGGACAGGAAATAGGCAGGGTCATAGAAGTTTACTTAATACTGAAACTTATTTAACCATCTTTAAGCCAAAATACAATGATAGTTATTTTTTAAAAAATAGGAAGAGGTAGGAAAGACAAATAGAAGAGCACTGAATTGTGCTGTGACAGGAATAGTAACCAACATAGAAACCAGGGAGCCTGAATTAAAATTCACATAATTATGGTTACTATAAGTCACCTGCCTTTACTGGGTTTACACATATTGAGTTTTAATTTATGACCTGAACCTGCAGGAAGAAGCATCTGATTTGGAGAATCCAGTGCAGAGGAGAATACACTACTTTCATTACAATGCAATCCTTAAGTAGACTGCATTCCACTTAAAGGAATGGAGAAAGGGGGGGTCAGAAGAGTGAATATGAAAGATAGGAAAAATGTTGCCATTCATTAAAATTTTCCATTTTTGTTGAAACGCAGCAGGAGAGCAAAGCCACAGGCTTCTCTGCTGCTCTTGCATGCCAGGAGGGATTATGCAAACACTGCAACCACCCAAATCTTATTTAAATTATAGTCATTGTTCCCCCTATAATGGTTATACTTTTGCCTGCTTTCACTCAAATATTGCTGCATCTTGCCTTCCGCCAACACAGTCCCAATGGGAGTCATCAACTCTTAATTATAAATGAACAGATCATTGAAAAGTCTCTCTGGAAAAAAAAACAACCAAAAAACAACACACAAACCCAAAACAAAACAAAAAAATAGTAGAAAAGAAAGCAAGCTTCAAGTGCCATCTAGTGCCTGAACTACTGAAAACATTAAACGGATCCAAAAAATTTTCAACGTGCCACATGGTAATGCAACTGCAGCTGAACTGAGGAAGTGACCCCTAAAAACCAGTTAATACTCTGGGGAACCAAGACAGACTAAAGATCAATGGTAACATTACCATCATTTTTCTTCTAAGATTTTTGCCCAGAACTGGAGAGATCAAATGATAGGACATGTATAGTCATTACTTGTTCCTTCAAGACTCTCATCAGTTTATCAGGTTTTGCCTTGCTAAGAAAGTACAAGTTGTCATATTCCAAGTAATGAAATAAAACCCTTTCAGATCTCAAATGTAGTTCATGGGAGTGAAGCTGGAGCCAAGTATCAGTTATCTTTCTCCTCCAAATTCACCTGGGGTTGAAGGCCAGATTATCTCTGTCCGTAACAAGGCAAATCCATTTCTTAAAGAAAGGAAGCAGATTGCTAGTTAGTATTGTCCTTCTCCTTTTTCTGCAGGAAAAAGCCATTTTCTGCTGTGGATGAGAATTCCCAACAAACTGGTTTCCCATTGTAAAAACTCAACGTTCTAGTTACAGGTCCATGCAAGTCCGAGTGAAGGTCTGACTCCAATCTGTCCGGTTACCATATATATACTAGGGCGATTTGTTCCCTCCCTGTTCAAGCCCACAGAGGGTGGGAGAAGGCACTTCACACCTATTCCAAACCTCTGGTAACAGAGGTGGGAAGGGGGGAAGTCCATTTCCTGCCCCATTCACACCCCTGGTGGGGCAGTGGACTTGGGTGTGCCCTGCCACAGTTCGCACCCCATTCAGACCTCCGGTGGGGCAGTTCCCTGCCCTGCCACAGTGGTTTTTCTAACAAATATTAATCCCTACCTCCAAAGCTGGAGTAATACTTCGAAAAGTGGAAACCAGACCAGCTTCCAACAGGTACAAAAAATTACAAGTACCAACAAAATTTAAAAGTTTTTCCTTGTAGGTTGCTGTTCCAAGTGGACCATCTTGTAGATATCTTTCAAAAAGGACTTGCATCAGTGTATCCACTGCTGCCTTCTTGCTTAGGGGCATGGTGACAAAAAAAACAAGGAGCAGCACAACTTGTTCTCAACTTGCAGTCCAGCAAATGGAGACAACTTTACTCAGAAGGATCATAGTTGTTTTAACACCTTCCGATACACTGTTGTAACTGAAGTGCCTTTTTCGCAGGTCACAGAAGAAACTTGGTGTCAAAACCAGCTTTTCCAGTTAATTTAAAACTTCACATCAGTATGATGTGCTTCTTGATTACAGTAGGCTTTTGCATATGGGTATAGAGATACAAGTAGAGTGTTGTGATAAGGCTGGAAGGCAAGACTGATAAGCACATGGAGGGACAGATTTCTACCCTAGTCAAAGATGAAAGTACTTAGAGTTTCAGCATTGCCAAGACAATGCAATGACAGATTGAGGAATCTAAACTTTGTCATATTACACTTTATTTTCCAGCAACTTGTATGTGTTTGGGGGGGAAGACGAGGTATGTGTAAAAATGTATGAAATGTGCAGTATTTTGAGCTTAGTTCACTAGAAATGCTTGATCTTAGACGAGGACATGAAACTAATACAAATAGGATTATTATGATCTGAGACTACCAAGGAGAAAAAAGCTGTCAATATCATAATCTATAAAACAGCCTACCTTGCCACTCCTGAAACACAACCCTTAGTACTTCATACCTGTGACTTTCAGTTAAGAAAAACCTCAACAGCCTTATCTACTTGTTTTCTCTGAAGTGGAAAATTATTTATTTCCTTTCTGTTCCTTCTATAGTGTGCATGTTCTTTTACCTGAAAGCTTTTCAGTCATTCAGATATTCCCACAGTTGTAGAAACAATTGGGTTTGGAGCAGCTTCCAAGAGAGTTCTTTATTAAGTGGACAAAATACAAATTAAAAGAATGATTTGCACAGCGCTTCATAATCTTTCTGCTATACAATAACTTATTAATGGATTTGTCACCAAATATTTCATCATCATATTTCACAGCAATAAATTTACGCTATAAAAGTTAATTCCCGATGAGCTGTGGTATTTAGCTCAAACTCTCTAATGCCAGTTCTTTCAATAGATGAAAAATCTGCTTAAGGATCAGGTAAGGATGAAAGACAGAACTATAGCTCTGAACACAAACGGAAGTATTTAGACAGAAGATGCAGTATTAAGTATCTTTGTTTTTTTTCTGATTTAGGGGTCAGAGGTCATATTGATACCTGTATTATGACTGATTCTGTATGAAATACCTGAAGGAGACCTACAGGAAGGTGGGCAGGGACTGTTCAGAAGGGCCTGTGGGGATGGGATGCAGGGCAATGGTTTGGAACTGGAGCAGGGGAGATTTAGGTTTGATGTTATGAAGGCCTTCCTCCTACTGAGGGTACTGAGAGACTAGAACAGGTTGGCCAGAGGTGAGGTGGAGGCCTCATTCCTGGAGACATTCCAGATGAGACTTGTATTGGGTTTAAGCCAGCTACCCTGAGCCCAAAAGCCCAATAAAAAACTCAATCTGATTTGGAAATAAAAAAGGTATAAAACTTTAACAGTAAATAGGAGGGAAAAGGGTCTTTTACAGAAGGTGGGAGAAAAGGGGAAACAAAATGCAAGGTAGGGGGAATGAGGGAAAAATTACAGAAGTTGGGGAGAAGGGAAAAAAGGGAAAACAAAATACAAATACAACCCGTTGAAGGCAATTGAGTCCAAAGGCTGAGGTCAATGGTTTTGATGCTGGATGAAGGCAGGATGTAGGAGTTTTTTTTATGGTGAAAAGCAGTCCAAGTTCCAGATAAAAATGGTGGTGCTCTCCACGAGGTGGCAGGGAGCACGTGGTCTAACAGCAGTGAGCAGCAGAGCAGTCACTCCAAGCAAAGCAGGGGCTGAAGAGAGGGAAAACAAAATGGACTCTCTTTTTTTATAGCCTAGTCCTAGCAGGAAGTGGGAGCGGTTAACCATGACCCCTGAGAAAAGGTCAGACCACCCTTTGGGAAGAGTCAGGGGGTTTCCAGGTGGGCTTAACCCTTTGCATTCCACCTCTTGGTTAGACCACTGCCACTCTCCTGCAAATAGATCTTCTCACTGGGATATGTCCATGATGTGTGATGTGTATGGAAAGTCCTTGGTGTGAGTCTTCTTACAGTCCTGGTGATACTCCGAAGCGACATGTTTCTCCAGGGCAGGTTGGTGTACACAGAGCAGGAACCATGGAGGAAGGAGTCAGGGAAAGGAACAGTTCTTCAGGGAAGCACAGGAACAATCTTCTTAGTGTGTGGCATCAGGGAAACAGGTGCAGGTGAGATGATGTGGTCCTCCTCCAGATTCTGCGGTAGCTGTGAGTTTTGTTGGACGCCTGTTGGTACTGAGCTGAGGTAGCTGGAAAATACTTAGAACAACTAAAAGAAACTATTGTACACTAACTATATTACAAGGGAGCTGCCTTTCTGACTTGGGTTTTAACCTTTCTCAGCCAGAGTGAGGTTTCTCTGGGGAACACACTGAATATCACCACTCTCAAGCATGACCCAATATGTGCAACCAGGGCCTTCTGCAGAGACCATGCCTCTTATGGGTTTTCCCCCACCAGGAGCAGGAGTAACCCACACTATTTTCCCCAAGAGATTCCTCTCACAGACTACAGGAACCCCATCTCCCTCGATTATAGGCAATAGGGCAGACTGGGCAGGGCCAGCCCTGTTGACTCATCCCCTGGTGTTCACGAGCCAGGTGGCTTCAGCTAGATGTTTCTCCCAGTTCTTGAAGGTGCCATATCCCATAGCTTTCAGGGTGGTTTTAAGTAGGCCATTGTGGTGTTCAACCTTCCCTGCAGCTTGTGCATGGTATGGGATATGGAAAACCCACTCAATTCCATGCTCTTTTTCCCAGTTGCCTACCAGGTTATTCTTGAAATGGGTGCCGTTATCTAACTCAATTCTCTCTGGGGTACCATGTGTCCAAAGAATATGCCTGTCCAGGCCCAGAATGGTGTTACGAGCTGTGGCATGAGGTACTGGGTAGGTTTCCAGCCACCCAGTGCTTGCCTCTACCATGGTCAGCACATACTGCTTGCCAGTATGAGAGCGAGGCAGAGTGATGTAATCTATCTGCCAGGCCTCCCCGTATCTCTACTTGGACCACCTCCCTCCATACCACAAAGGTTTCCTGTGCTTGGCCTGCTTTATGGCAGCACAGATGTTACATTCATGGATGACCTGTGCTATGGCATCCATGGGTATGTCCACTGACCTGTCCCTAGCCCACTGGTACGTACCATCTCTCCCTTGGTGACCGGAAGAGTCATGGGCCCATGGTGCTAGGAACAGTTCACCTTTGTGCTTCCAGTCCAAGTCGATCTGGGATATCTTGGCAGCTAGGTCAGCTTGGTGGTTGTCGTGTTCCTCTTCAGTGGCTCTGCTTCTTGGGACGTGAGCGCTGATGTGTCTGATCTTCACAGGCAGCTTGTCCAGGCGAGCAGAAATGTCCTGCCAGAGGTCAGCAGCCCAAATGGGCTTGCCTTTCCTATGCCAGTTACTTCGCTTCCACTCTTTCAGCCACCCCCATAGGGCATTTGCCACCATCCATGAGTCAGTGTAGATGTACAGCACTGGCCACTGTTCTCGCTCTGCCAGGTCTAGGGCTAGCTGGATCTCTTTTACCTCAGCATACTGGCTGGATTCGCCCTCCCTATCTCTTGCCTCTGCAACTCTATGTGTAGGGTTCCAGATGGCAGCCTCCCATGTCCGCTTACTGCCCACAAGATGGCAGGATCCATCTGTACTTCTTCTTGTCCTCAGGAAGGTCATTGTATGGGGGAGCTTCTTCAGCCCAGGCCACTGACTTCTCTTCTGGAGGCATTCCAAAGTCAGTGCCCTCTGGCCAGTTGGTGATGACCTCGACAATGCCAGGGCGATCAAAGCTTCCCATTCTAGCCCTCTGGGTTATCAGAGCAGTCCATTTGCTCCAGGTGGCATCTGTGGCATGGTGTGGAGTGGAGCCTTTCCCTTTAAACATCCAGGTTAAAACAGGGAGCCTGGGAGCTAGAAGAAGTGGCAGCTAAGTCCCAATTACCTCAGGAGCAGCTCAAACTCCCTCATAGGCAGTGAGGATTTCCTTCTCTGTGGGGGTGTAGTTTGCTTTGGAGCCTTAGTATGCTTTGCTCCAGAACCTGAGTGGGCAGTTTTGTGTCTCTCCTGGAGCTCTTTGCCACAAGCTAGCTCCAGCTGGGTCCATTCTCACTGGCAGCTGTGTAGAGAATGTTCTTGATCTCTGGGCCGATTCGAACTGGTCCCAAGGCCATAGCATGGACCACTTCTCGCTTTATCTGGTCGAATGCTGCCTGCTGTTCAGGTCCCCACTCGAAGTTGTTTCTTTTTCAGGTTACATTGTATAGAGGTTTCACGATCTGACTGTACCCGGGAATGTGCATCTTCCAGAAGCCCAGAAACCCCAAGAAGGACTGTTTCCTTCTTGGTGGGCTCCACCATAGTGGCTACCTTATTGACCACCTCCATGGGAACATGGCGGCAGCCATCCTGCCACTGAACTCCCAGGAACTGGATTTCTCTGGCAGATCCCTTCACTTTCCTTCTCTTGATAGCAAATCCAGTCTCTAACAGAATGTTGATGATCTTCTCACCTTTCTCAAAGACCTCCTCTGCGGTGTTGCCCCATACAATGATATAATCAGTGAATTGCAAGTGCTGAGGGGCTCCACCCTTCTCCAGTGCAGTGTGAATTATGCTGTGACAGATGCTTGAGCTGTGCTTCCAGCCCATTAGAAGTTGTTTCCACTCATTAGAAGAATGCATTAGCAATGTCAATGGTGGCATACCGTTTTGCCTCCTTGGATTCCAGTTCGTACTGTAGCTCCAGCATGTTTGGCACAGCGGCGCTGAGTGGTGGATTGACTTCATTCAAGCCTCTGAAGTCCACTGTTAGCCTCCATTTGCCGTTCTCCTTCCACACGGGCCAGATGGGACTGCTGAAAGGGGAGTGAGTCTTGCCGATGACATCCTGTTTCTCTAACTCGTGGATCAGTTGGAGAATGGGCAGCAGAGCATCTCTGTTAGTCCGGTATTGCTTCCTATGTACCACTCGAGAAGCAACTGGTACCTGTATGTCCTGCACCTTGTTCTTCCCAATGGCGAAAGGTTCATCCGAAAGGCCAGGCATGATAGACAGCTGTTCCTTATCGGCAGTCTCTACAGCTGCTATCCCAAATGCTCACTTGTATCCTTTCGGGTCTTTGAAGTAACCCTCCTGCAGAAAGTCCATACTAAGGATGGAAGGTGCATCAGGACCAGTCACTATGGGGTGCTTCTCCCCTGCATTCCCAGTGAGGCTAATCTGCATAGTGTAGGAGGTTAATTGTGGCCTGCTCCTGCTGCTGCTGCCTTCTCTGAGGCTGTGCTCTGCTCCTGTTGGCAGCTGCAGTTGGAAGTGGAGCGTCTGGAGGAGCTGAAGCTGCAGAACATGAAGGCTGTGATTCAGGCGACCCGGGCAGAGCTGGCTGACTACTGGGAAAGGTGTTGCTACAGCCAGGAGCAGAAGGAGGCCTTCAGCCCCTACTACAATGGTAGTGCCAGGACCAGCCTGGCCTCACAGCAGAGGGCTTCCAGCCCTCCCGTCATTGTTGTGGCCTCCTCTGGCCTTGCTGCAACAGGTCCACGTCTGTACTGAGAACTGTAGAGGACCCAGAAGGAGGGAAAAAGCCCAAGATGTGGTCTCCTCTGTTCTCCCTGGTCACAAGTAATTAGGACTCCCTGTCAGGGAAGGTTAACATGCCTATTAGATTTCCTGGCTTGCCCCACCCTTCTGCTGATGGAGGAAGGAAGGGTGGGAGATAAACAAGGGCTTGGGCCATTATGTCTCCTCCCAAAGTGGTTAACAGGTACCCATGCATATTTAGGTACTTGTTAGTGTTTTGCCCAAAGAAGGGTAAGCAAGCCCTGGGTTCACCTAATATGGTCAGTTTTGCAAACGCCATTCTGATTGGTGAATCTGTGGCCAAAGGAGCCATTGCACTTGGGGAGGTAATATAAATTGATCCAAGTTGCAAGCAGTAGAGCTGCTCTGTGCCGTCTCTGCTGCCTCTGCCTCACTGCTCTGCCTCAGTATGTGCTGCTCTGCTCTACATTCTGCTCTAAGGACTGCTCGGCTTGGACAATGTGGTCTCCTCTACCTCATGCTCCAGACTAGTTTAGCCCTGATGTTTGGGCTTGAACGACCTGGAAACTAAGTTTCCAAGGAGAAGGCATTAAATGCCTCACACCGTGGTGAGAAGTGCCACCAATATTGTGCTCTCTGCACATCTGCAAGAGATCCTGCCTGCACCTCTGCAAACCTCTGTGCCAAGAGGATCCAGGATCACGTCAGAAATCGTCTGCCTCTTTCCCAGCATCCTGCTAAAGTCAAGGAAGATCTGGAAGCGTCTCAACAGCTATCAAGATGCTGAGCAGCTCCAACACTGCCACAAAGGAGATAGGGACTAGCTCTGAACTCTACTCCACTGCTGTGAGTAAAACAGACTTTCCCTAGAGCTCCAGTCTGCCTTATTTATAAGTGAGGCAAAGCCATTTGTGGCTAAACTTTTTCCAATATTCTGATTTTCCTAAATTACTATTACAGGATGCCTGTAAGCATCCTTTTGATGATTTTTCCCAACCAAATTAGGACCTAAGTTTAAATATTTTCTACACAGTTTGTGGGCAGGGCTTTTTGGAAATAAAATAACTAAATATTTTATAATTCCTGCTCCGTTAATCACCCACAATCAATTCACTCCTACCGCGGTTTCCTGGGCACACGCAGCTGCCAGATTTCTCCCCATGTGACACTGTTCTCTTCTACTGCCCTCAGCTCCATGGCATAACCACCTGCACACCCAACAGCACTGTTCGCTCTGCTCTGGGGCCAACCAGCTGCCACTCACCCCTGTCACTGCTGCTGCCTTCTGGAGGGAAGGTAAGAAGATGAGTGAGCTGGGACAAGGCTGCTCCAACTGCTGGCATGGGGGGCTTTACTGGTTCTCCTTCCAAACTCTTAGGGCCCAAGGGCCCCTGTTTGTCCTTATCTTCCTGTGCTGGGCTGCCACCATCTGGGCAAGATGTTCTGGGAACCTGAGGGAGAAGAGGAGTGTATCAGCAGTGTTCCTCCTGTGCTGGAGGCTGATCACTGTTCCTCTGGGCTAAGCCTGCAGCTTGGAGGACCTTCTGACAGTGGGTGTGCTCTGGGACCAGAACTGGACTCTGGGGGGCTCCTGGTGCTTCGCACTGCTGTGCCATGGGCAGCTCCCCTAGCCCTGCCTGGTTCCTGTGCCCTGTCTGACCCAGCTTCTCCCTACAGCTCTGGCAAACTTGGACCCCAAGCCACTTGACTCCGAAGAGCCCCTGGGCTGGATGCGGGAGCAGAACAAGGAGAACATGGCCCTGCAGCATGGAACCACCC
>VWZI01007854.1:0-18326 GCA_013396835.1 Psilopogon haemacephalus
CTTTGCTAATTTTATATTGACACGAATGAATGCTTTTACCACAATAGCATAGAAGCAGAGAATTGTTCTAGTTGGAAAAAGCTTCTAAGGTCGTGTCCCACCATCATCCCAACAACACCATACCCACTAAATCATGTGCCCACACATTTCTTCAACATTTCCATGTATGATGATTCCACCACCTCCCTGGGCAGCCTATTCCACATTTGGATCACCCTTCAGTAGATAAATTCTTCGTAATCTCCAACCTAAACCTGCCCTGGTGCATCCTGAGGCCATTTCCTTTCTTCCTACCACTAGTTACATGGATGTATGTGAGACATTCTACTGAAAAGCATAACTAAAGGGTAACATCACAAAGACTTGAAACTTTCCAAGCCATCAGATATGTTCATGTATAATCTGCACATAAATTATTGGATATTGCTCTAGCAAAAATCTTTTCACCATCCTTACTTTTGTACTACTGAAAGTTTGAGTATATTTCTAGAGAAAAGACCACTTGGACATATTCAAGGTTAGGCTCGATAGGGCTCTGGGCAGCCTGATCTAGTTGAGGATGTCTTTGCTCACTGCGAGTGAATTGGACCGGATGAGATTTGGAGGTCCGTTCCAACCCAGATCATTCTGTGATTTGCTATCAATGAAACTTTTAGTTTTAAAAACTTTTAGCTTTAAAATCTTTAAAGGAAAGAAAAAGCTAAATATTTTAATTAATTATTGCATGTAAGTTAAACAAGAAATGATCTTCCAAAACAAACATATCAACACTTTCCAGGGGTGTAATTAATAGCTACTTTTACACAGCTATAATTCTAAAAGCACGCCAAAAGTTATGTTTCTCCCCCATGGGAATGCAAAATAATGAGTAGTCTGGCCTTGGTTCACACAGTTGGGGAAAACAGTCTAGTAGAGGTCTCTAAATCTCATGACATGGCAGCTGCCTCCCATAGGGTATAAGAGATAGTGAAACATCTGGTTAGAGAATGACAGGTTATCATGCATATTAATGGTGGGGCTCTGATTAATTATGCCAACCAGCTAGTACACTTCTGTTTCACAAGGACAGCTCATAGAATCATAGAATGGTTTAGGTTGGAAGAGACCTCAAAGATCATCTTATTCCAATCCCTCCCCATAAGCAGGGACACCTCCCACAAGATCAGGATGCTCAGGACCTCATCCAGCCTGGCCTTGAACACATCAAGGGAGGGAGCAGCCACAACCTCTTCAGGCAACCTGTTCCAGTGTCTTGCCACCCTCACTGTGAAGAACTTTCTCCTAACATCCCATTTAAATCTCCCCTCTGCCAATTTGAACTCATTCCCCCTTNTCTGGACCCTCTCCAGCAGTTCCATGTCCTTCCTGTGCCTGGGGCTCCAGAACTGCACACAGTATTCCAGGTGGGGTCTGACAAGAGCAGAGTAAAGGAGGAGAATCACCTCCCTTACCCTGCTGGCAATGCTTCTCTTAATGCAGCCCAGGACACGGTTGGATGTCTGGGCCACGTGTTCACACTGTCGGCTCATGTTGATCTTCTCATCCACCCAGACCCCCAGGTCCTTTTACTCAGGGCTGCTCTCCAGCCACTCACCATCCAGCCTGTATTTGTGCTTGGGATTGCACCTACACAGGTGCAGGACCTTGCATTTGGCCTTGTTGAATTTCATGAGGTTAGCCTGGGCCCACCCCTCCAGCCTGTCCAGGTCCCTCTGGATGGATCCCTCCACTCCAGCAAGTCAACTGTGCCACACAGCTTGGTGTCATCTGCAAACTTGTTGAGAGTGCACTCTATTCCTCTGTCCATGTCACTGATAAAGATGTTAAACAGAGGCACTGACCCCTGAGGGACGCCACTTGTCATGCAGAGCTCATGTTACCAATCAGAAGTTAAGCACGTTGTTTTGGTCTGATAAGAAACACTATGAAAGATCTATCTTTTTGGCCAATAAAGGGGAGAATGACCTAACCATATTGGTGTCTGTCATTACTCTGGACCACACTTTCACCGACATCTGGCACCCGAAACAGGGACATGACTTAGTGGCAGATACTCTCAAGTCTTTGCTGGACAAAGACGGAGACAGTGAATGTGGGAGCATGTGTTGGTTTGAGCTAATTGGAGAATTTGAGTGAGAAATTAGACTATTGGCTGAGAGAGAGTTAAACACAGTGTGTGTTACTTCTCCAATATGGAGAGACATTATCAACACATTGCAAGCAATCCAGTTGGAGAGAATCCCAAGAAAGACATTTAAAATTCCTGAGACTTTAAAGGCTCAGCAGGGGGGCAAGAGACTGAGAATTCAGTGACTAATGAAGAAAACTGCTTTGTGAAGATTCTTTTGCATATCCTCTCCATGAGAGGGATTGAGTGTGAGGTTGGTATCCTCTCTACAGAAAAAGGTCTCTATCTCAGACCCTACTATGAAGATATTATAAGAAAGAAGTGAAAAACATAGAAAACAAGCTGTAAGAACTTTGCTAATTGGTTTTGAATGTGACACATGGTTTGCTTTAAAGAGTGCTTCAAAACTTGCATTCCTAAAGCCATCAAGGAGAGAAAGAGTTGTTAATGAGATGCTAGATGGGACACTGAATTGCCATGCCCTGTGAGGCTGTGGGGACTGGGGTCTGCCAGATCATGGGTCTGCCTGCTCCAGGATCCAGCAGATGCTTTTGGGGTTGGCACCTGGGAGCAGATTGGGGAAGTTTTACGGGACTCTGTAATTCGTGGTGAAAGGGACACGATTGGTCTTGTGGATGCCTGGTAGTTGATTCTCAGTGCATTACAGTCTAAAGCTGAGAAAACTGCTGCTGCAAGTTTATCACGTCCTTCTCCCTGTCCTGGTAGGGCATAAATCCTGCCCAAATTGGTTCAAACTCCTGGCTGTCCTCCTAAATCCTGCCCAAATCGGTTCAAACTCCTGGCTGTCCTCATCCTGTAGAAGGTCCGGGATTGGAAGGATTGAGCAGACAGTGAGGGTTTGAATGAAGGAAGCCCCGTGGCCCGTGTACAAGTCAGGTGATCTGTGCTGTCCCTCAAAGCATTAGGGTGGACCTCTAGGTTGCAAACTTTGAATTTATTGGCCAAGACAATGGACACTACTGCCTATTGGCCAGTTTCACCCTTCAAAATAGTCTGTTTAAGGGAGGCTGACTTAGAGCTGTTGCTCTCTTTCCTGCTTCCTCTCTCAGGATCAGACTTCTCTTGCACCTCTTTCACAGCGGCCATGTGTTTGCAGTGTGCATTGCAGCAATACAGAAGTGGCAAGGCAAACTCTTTCTCCTCCTCTCCTCAGGAACACTTTACCTATCACGTCTGTGAGTATTAGGTGAGGTTAGAATTTCCCCTGTTGTCATGTTCCCTGTTTTCGACGTTCTGTTTTCAACGTATCAACTGTTTAAACTGTTTAATTCTGTGTTTATAAATAACAACCTTTTGCCAACCGAACATCCAAAGAATCTCAGGGATTTTTCCTGAAATCTTGATTATTAATAATAAAAAAATAATAATTCATAACTGCTTATTAATAATCGCAACACTCCCATATCCACACACTTATTGGAAGTCTTAAAGAAAGAAGAGAATATGCAGTCCTTATTACTGAGATGGAGCTGATCAAACTGCTATGCATCCTTGCATCATCCAACAAGCCCAAGCGCTGGCCCTGACAGCTTTTAAAGAAGTACCTCAAATGGGAAAGCCTACATTCCCTTATGCTCGTGTCAGGCAAGGAGAGAAATGTCTTATCATCTACAGATGAACTGCAATGGCTGAGGGATGTACACACACTTGTGTCTGTGGCACAGGAGGTCCCAGGAGATGATCCCAGGACCAAGCAGAGGAAGCCATTCCTGTGGCAAGCACTGCTGTATGTCAGCACGCCCCATCTCAGATTGCATCACAGAACTAACTGCCTGAGAAACTAACTGCCTGAGAAACCTGTTCAGTCATGTTTTCATTTCTTTGCAGGTTTTTTCTTTTGCCTTTCTCTGCTGAGCAANATTTTTACCTTACTGAAGGTTATGGTTTCTTTGCAGACACAAGTTCTGATAATGTTTAGAATTGGTTTTCAATTGTAATAGATCTTAAACTTTGAAAGTTAATGGATAAGATGGTTTTGATATGCATAAGATTGTTTTGATATGGGAAATGCAAAAGGAGAATACATTATAGAATAATAGAAGTAATAAATACTGGGTAATTATAAGTCTTAAGTAATTAGAATAAGGTATGTTAAGTAATTCATGATTGTAATAGAATATGGTAAGTGGTTAATGGTTACAATGGAATATTATAATGGTAATAAATTTATAGGAATTTTGCTAGAATAAGTTGTTTGTAAGTCTATAGGTTAATAATTTTCTTCTTAGATTGAGAGATCTAAGGTATCTTTACCTCTTTTTTTGTGTGCCAGCAATTTCCAAAGAGCTCTAACATAGTTTTTCATACATAGGTTTTTAGCATTACCATAACTAAGGTTAAGTGTTTAGAACAGAGTTATAGTATAATTTTGGATTTATTTTTCTTTCATATCAGTAATAGAATAGGGATAATGTAAAGCTCAAAAAGAAAAAAAAAAAGAAGGGGAAAAAAGGTTTTTGGTACAACATATTGGCAAAGTTAAATGGCAAAGATTTGAATGTTTTCAGATTCAATTTTGACACTGAGACTGAGATTTCATTTGCAGCATGTTAGATTAGCTACCAGCTTGCTATAGCAGATGATATAGAGATGCATAAACTGATGCTTTTAGGAGATGCTTTACTACGGGTTATTGAAATTATTAAAAGGTACCATCACACCTATGCAGTTGAGTTACATTGCAATCATGAAAGTACAGGAAGAAATTAAAACAGCAAACCTACCTGCACAGCGTGTAATAGATGATCATGTTACAAGAGAAGTAGTCCCTTGTAATATTGTGGCATAGAGAATACACCTGCTCATGCTAACTTGACACCTTTGAATAGATCTATTACTGTAGGGTAGGTATGTATTTGTTTCCTACAGGTCTTCAATGAATACCAGCTTGTTGTGTACAGCCTGCCTTTGGCAGTGAGCAGAAGTCTCACTCAAGGTGGCCATACAGATACCATGGCAAGACATTGAGATGTACTCTGGGATATGGATGTTGTTAATCTTGTTAACATCAAACATTGTAACTTACAAGTGTAAACAAGCAAGGAGAAGTTTGCATGCATGGGATGATAGTTGCAAATATTATGCTACAAGTTACTTTTGCACACTTTACTGTTGGAGAGATTTCTGAGAAGAAGTAGCCTTTAAAAAAAGTGGTAGAATCGCAAATAAACGGAGCATTATCACTCACATTGAGTGTTATGCCTCTTATTCCTCTCTCTTCAAGTGGCGGCCAAAAACAGGGACCCCATGGGGGCCTGTGTCACGAGAAGAGGAAGACAGAAATAACTGAACGGCGCCGGCATTGCAGCCACCGGTGAGCAGACCAACAGGTGAGGTTGAGTGGACCAAAAAGGGCGCTTGCTCTAAAGCGAGGAAAGCACTGTCACGGTTCAACGCGGATTTTTTGTGGAAAGACACGGTGTGGTAAGACACGGTTCTTGACTGCCAGCATAAGAAAAAGAGGTAGCTTACTCACTTTTAAAATGCTTTTTAGAAAAGCGACAAGTAGCATTTAATCTAAAAAATCTTGCTGGACTCTTAGCACATACGGCTGCCCTGGGGTTCTTTAGAAACCCTGCGAGCTATTTTGTTGAGGATGAGTGGCATAATTATGGGACTAAGCTTTGGGATGCGACTATAAGTGGAGGAATTAAAGCAGGCGTCCTTAATACATTACAAACCATGCAGGCGGCGGTGGCCGCACGAGCGCTGATCACTACCTTTGCCTTGCCTGCTGAAACAGCCAATAAGAACTCAGTAAACAGAGAGAGCAAAGAGCCTTTTGGAAATAAAGTAGCTACTACCATAATGGGGATAATGGCGTCTACCGTCCAGAGTGTTGCAGAGCTGTTTAAAGACACTTTTGCCACAAATATCGATGTAACATCGGCTGATAGTGATAAAATGCAAAGGCAGCTTCTGCCTCAGCAAAAGTGACTTTTACAAGTGATCACTGGGATCCAGCGTGCTGCCCGAAGGTACAATATTCTCTACTGCCATCAGAGGGTCCCGCTAGTCCGCGGTCCTGTTCATATTTGTCACCTTATATCAGTGGTCCTCAGAGTGGACAGCAATCGCTAGAGCAGGGTGATGGAACCCCCAGTGCAACAGATCAATTAATGCTGGAAGTTTTGCAACGATCAGAGCGTGGGACTATGAAAAAGTTTAAAGATGTCTCCGAGCCAGAAGAAGCGATACTGCCATTACAAGCGGTGCTGCCTCACCCCCACTTTCCTCCCCCTACTCGGCTGCTGCTCCTCCAGAGCTGACAACCTGCTGCTTTCCCGCCCCCCCCCCAAATCTGTGTTTCTTAAACTGATAGTTTGAATTTGTACTGTTGGAAGATAGTTTTCATTTTCTTTGTGTGTGCAAAGCCTCATAATGTTTTTCAAAGTTGGTTTTTCAATTGTAATGGATCTTGGATTTTGGAAGTTAATGGATATGACGGTTTTGATAGGCATAGGATTGTTTTGATATGGTAAATGCAAAAGGAGAATACATTATGGAATAGTGGAAGTGATAAATACTGGGTAATTATAAGTCTTAGGTAATTACAATGGGGTATGTTAAGTAGTTCATAATTAGAATGGAATATTGTAAGGGTAATTGTAGGAATTTTGTTAGGATAAGTTGTTTATGTCTATAGATTAATAATCTTCTTTTTAAATTGATGGATCTAAGGTTTCTTTACCTTTTCTTTTTTTGTATGCCATGTCAGAAGAAGAACAAAAATACTGCAGTACTCTATGAAATGTAACATTTTTTTCTTTTTGTCTTTTTCAGTTTTGGTTTTTCTTTTTCTGAGTCAACTTAGTGGTTTAACTAACACAATTTTTGTTAGTCTGTAGATTTTTTGCATTGGTATAGTTAAAGGTTAAGAGTTTAGAATAAGAGATATTATAGTTTGGGAATTTCTTTTATACCAGTAATGGAATAGGGATTATGTACAACTTAATAAAAAAAAAAAAAGGAAGGAAGAAAAGGTTTTGGTATAACATATTGGCAAAGTTAAATGGCAAGGATTTAAAAGTTGTTGGATTCGGTTTTTGACACACTGAGATTTCATTTGCGGCATGTTACATTGGCTACCAGTTTGCTATAATAGATCCATAGAGAAATAATGCACAAGCTTTCCAGCAATTACTTTAGGAGAAATCGGCAATGTTACAAGTAGGATATCAGCTTGAGGTTAAGTGGGAACAACTACCTTGTTTATGGCCTGTATAGTAAAGTTTAAAGTGCTGTGTCTATTATCTTTGCAGAGGGGCATGTGCAACTGGTAATAAACACTGTTTTCTTTTTCTTTAAAGTAAAAAGGAGGAATTGTGGGATTGTGAGATAAATTTGGCCTTGGCTCACAGTCCAAGAAGGCAACCTAACACAGGCCTCTGGTTCCCATGACTGTACAGCTGCATCCCAAAAGAGAGTAAAGAGATGTCAAGATATCTGGTTAGGGATAACAGGCTATCATGAATATTAATACCAAAGTGTTGGAAAAAAAGTTAATGAATCAGAAAACCCTCAAATTTTTTGCAGAATCATGAAGGAATTGACTTTTGCTTCTTACACAGAGACATGGTTGTGAGCATTTTGTTTGTTGCATTGCTTATAGCTGTCTTAAAAGAGGTTTGCATTAAATCATGGATCAAGCGTGGGTTGTTAAAAAGAAAAAGGGGAAACTGTTGGAGAGATTTCTGAGAAGAAGAACAACCCCCTCTGTCAGGAATGTGTTTGAAAGAGAAGCACAGCAGAACACCAGTGAGGAGAAAGTGCAGCTGGAACGGACGGAAGAACAACAGAGATGCAGATGGAGAAGTTTCCTGTTTCTGGAAAAGTTACCCAGAAGTTTCTCGATAACTATTTGGTCATTGTTATGATACAGTAAGCAATTATTGTCTTCCACATATGACCCCCTGTGCCAGTTACCTTGTAGTATTCGCAAATGCTCCCTGTTTGCTGGCTCTAAAAGAAGTGGTAGAATCACAAATAAACGGAGCATTATCACTCACATTGAATGTTAGACCTCTCATTCCTCTCTCTTCACTTTACTAATTGGTTTAATGCACAAGCTTTCAGCAATTCTTTTAGGAGAAATGGGCAATGCTACAAATAGGATACCAGCTCGAGATGTGGGAAATACAGGGACAGTTGTTTTTTTGGTTGTCTGTATAGCAAGTCTAAAGTACCATGTTCATTATCATTGCAAAGGGCCCCTACAACAGCTAATAAATGCTGCTTTATTTTTTTTTTCAAGTAAAAAGAGGGAATTGTGGGAATGTGAAATAATGAGCAGTCTGGCCTTGGTTCATACAGTTGAGGAAAACAATCTAGTACAAGTCTCTGATTCTCATGGCATGGCAGCTGCCTCCCACAGGGTGTAAGAGAGAGTGAAACATCTGGTTAGAGAATAACAGGTTATCATGCATATATTAGTGGTGGGGCTGTGCTTAATTATGCCAACCAATTAGTATGCTTCTTATTCATGTGGACAGCTCATGCAGAGCTCATGTTACCAATCAGAAGTTAAGCATGTTGTTTTGGTCTAATAAGAAACACTGGAGAGCTATCCTTTTGGCCAATAAAGGGGAGAATGACATAACCCTATTGGTGTCTGTCATTACTCTGGACTGCATTTTCACTGACACTCCCCCTCTAATCTGACCTGGTGAGGCCCCACCAGGAATATTGCATCCAGTTCTGGGCTTCCAAGGGCAAGAGGGACAGGGATCTACTGGAAAGAGTCCAACACAGGGCTGCTCAAGGGCCTGGAGCACTGCACTGAGGAGAGGCTGAGAGCCCTAAGGCTGTTCAGTCTGCAAAGGAGAAGGCTGAGAGGGAATCTAAGCAGTGTCTATCAAGAAGAGAGAGCTGGGGATCAGGAAGGAAGGGAGAGGGACAGATTCTGCTCACTTGTGCATGGCACAAGGGGCAAGGGATGGAAACTGCAGCACAGGAAATTGTACCTCAAGAAGAGGAAGAACTTTGCTGTAAGGGTGACAGAGCAGTGGCACAATCTCTCTCCAGAGAGACTGTGGACTTTCCTTCTCTGGAGCCCTTCCAGCTCTGTCTGAATGTGTTCCTATGCCACCTGTGCTGGATTCTCTGGTCCTGCTCTGGCAGGGAGCTTGAACTGGAAGCTCTCCAAAGGTTCATTCCAACTCTGAACATCCTTTGACCCTGTGAAAGAAGTTCTCTAAAAAATCAAGTAGTTTCAAGAAGAGTAATTCTCCTGAATATTACACTTAAAAATGTCAGAAAATGCCTAATGTTCTTTGGGGAGACTGAGGAGCGCTTTAGGAATCCACTGAAAGAAACACTTGGATCTATTGGACCATAGTGTGGGGAGCATCCTTAATGCCAGCTGATTTGCAGACAGCTTCATGACTCAGTAAGACAAACAACAAAGTGGTCTGCAAGAGGTCAATGTCATAGTTTCACCTTCCAACTCCTAACATCCTGGGATCCTGTGACCTGACACAAAGCCTGTGTGGAATCTTTTCTGTGATTGGCAATGTCCCTGCACTGCTGTTTTCACACATGGGCTCATGATCAGCCAAGTTTGGCTGCCTCAGGGAGGTTTCAGGTCACTCTTCTTTGAGTCCTAGCATGTCACTGAATATAGCCTGTCAGCTCTTGTGCTCCAAATTTACACCTTTGGATGTGTCTCTTGAATTATCCTGCCTGGTTTCACAAATCAATAATGGCTGGATGTTGCAATGATTTCCTGGTAGCTTTGCCACTGAGGTCTGAGTGGAGCTGAAGAGGGCAATGACAGAAATGGTGAGAGGCCTTCAAAATCTCTTTGTGAGGAAGGATTATACTTAGGCTCATCTACACCTGAGCAAAGACATAATATTTGAAGTATTTTAAAGGTTAAATATTTAGCCTGGAAAGGAGAAGACTGAGGGGAGATCTTCTCAATGCATTTCAATATCTAAAGGGTGGGCTGTAAGAGAATGAGGCTAGGCTCAGTGGTACCAAGTGACAGGGCAAGGGGAATGACAGGTTTTTCTTGAACAGAAGGAAATGTTTTTTCAGCTTGAGGGTGCTGGAGTCCTAGAAGAGTCTGCCCAGAGAGGCTGTGGATTCTCCTTCTCTGTAACTTGGCACTGGTGAGCTTGCAACTCAAATCCTGGGTTCAGTTTTGGGGTCCTCACTACAAGAACAACTTTGAGGTGCTGAAGCATGTACAGAGAAGGGCAGTGAAGCTCAAGAATGGTCTGGAGAACAGGGCTGGGGTGGAGCAGCTGAGGGAGCTGGGGGTGTTTAGTCTGGAGGAGTCTGAGGGAAGACCTCACTGCTCTCTACCACTGCCCAAAAGAAGGTTGCAGTGAGGTGGGGTAGGTTTCTTCTGCCTAGTTTCAGGTAGCAGAACAAGAGGAAATGACTGAAGTTGTGCCAGGAGAGGTTTAAGTTGGAGATTAGGAAAAAATTGGTTTTAGATAGAGTGATCAGAGACTGGTACAGGTTGCCAAGGGAGGTTGTGATGTCCCCATTCCTGCAGGTGTTAAAAAAATGTGTAGACATGGCACTTTGGGACATGGTTTAATGGCCATGGTGGTCTTAGATCAATGGTTGGACTCAATGATCTATTTTCAAACCAAAACAATTCTATGATTCTGTGGTTATAAAATTCAAATATATTTATTATCACTCATGAAAGTGATCTGAGAGTGCTGTGCCTGACACAACAATAAAAGCCAGCACTGGTGCACATCTCTCTAGTGACCTTCATGACAGGGTTCCAATGCACTTTGGTGAATAAGTGTACTACTGAGAAAATACCAGAGTTATTCTGGGCCAGCAGTACAGCTAGCAGCACTTTTTAGATGGGGAAATAATGAATAACTTCTTTAATTGAAACTGCAGGAAACATTAGGGAGAGAGATTATAATTCGCCAAGTTGGAGTTTGGCCAACTACTGCACCCTTGTAGTTGTGAGAAGGGCCATGGGATTGTCTGTAACCTCATGTCAGCTTTATTTCTTGACGACAGACAAAATTAACAGTTTTCCCTCCTGAGACACCTAGGGAAATATGGAGAGGCTTGAAGTTCAGAGCATGTCAGAAACACAGATGATATGGTGATAAAGACCACTAAGGCATGGGTAACATCATGTAAAAGACAAAAAGCATTGGGTCAGGTGAAAAGAAGGAGCTTGCCAGATTCTTTCATCCTCTTCTGTCCGTGATTCAGCTTAGTGTATGTCAGCAGCAGTAATTGCTGAGTCTGCAATGTGCTCATGAGGTGAAGAAGGTCACGTCTACTCTGGGCTGCATGAAGCAGTGTGGAGAGCAGGTCAAGGAAAGTTCTTCCCCTCCTGTACTCTGCCCTGGTGAGGCTGCACCTGGAGTATTGTGCCCAGTTCTGGAGAGACAGAAAACTACCAGAGAGAGTCAAAGGGAGGGCCAAGAAATTTATGGGAGGTCCAGAGCAGGGAAATTCTGAGGCAGCTGGGGCTGTTTAGTCTGGAGAAAAACAGCCTGAGAGCATTGAGAAGACCTTACCTCAGTCTTCTCCTTTCCAGGTTAAATATTTAATCTTTAAAATACTCCAAATGCTATCTGCCTCTGTTCAGGTGTAGATGAGCCCAAGTATAATCCTTCCTCACAAAGAGATTTTGAAGGCCTCTCACCATTTCTGTTGTTGCCCACTTCAGCTCCACTCAGACCTCATGGCTCTCTCTGACCTGTGAGACCTCAGTGGCAATGCACAAAAATAACTGAAAGGTGGAGTCATGAGAATGGGTCTGGGCTCCTCTCAGTGATAGGACAAGGTGAACAGGAACACACTGGAACACTTAACAGATGGAAGAACTTTTTCACTTTGAGGGTACTGGAGCAATGTCCCAAAGAGGTTGTGGAGTCTCATTCTGCAGAAGGATTCTAACCTGCCTGAATATTGTGATCCTGGGCAACCTGATCTAGGTGACTTCTTTAGCAGGGTGGTTGGCCTAGACGATTTCCAGAGGTCCATGCTGATCCCCATCTGGGACTCCATGATTGTGTCTCTTTAGAGTCCCACCTCAATTTGAAAGTTTTCTTTTTACTTTTCTAGAGGCCTTAATGAACACCAGCATAATTAAAAGACTGATTGTGAAAAATTATTTCTTTCCTGTCTTTCTCCGTTCAGTTACATCCTTATGCCACTCTGTCTTCAAGAACATTCTTGATGCTGTGGTTGTCTCAGAAATGCTTTTTTGCACTTTGTCTCCTGGCATCAGACTTTGCATTGTTTGCCTGGCAGTTGACTTCTTAATGTAACTATATTTGCATCTGAAGTGTTTTGTTTTTAGGAGATCAAAATGTGGAAAGTTTTGCTGTTTCTGAAAGGCACATCTTTCAAAGGTTGCTGAGACAGATGTTTGCACAGTGTGTCATATTTTGCCTTTTTTGCTCTTCTCTTGATAGTGTTGTGATCTCTGACCCCCATCCATATGGATGATGGAGAAGTTTGCTCCCAATGGTTATGGCCAATTGTATATATATCACAAAAAATGAGGGTAAGAATAAGAATCTGTGTCCAGAGGAGGGCCACGAGGGTGCTCAGAGGCCTGGAGCTGCTCTACTATGGTGGCAGGCTGAAAGGGTTGAGGTTGTTCTGTCTGGAGAGGAGAAGGCTCCAAGGAGACCTTCTTGTGGCCTTCCAGTATCCAAAGGGGGCTATAAGAAAGTGGGGGAGGGACTTTTCAAGGTGTCAGGTAGTGACAGGACTGGGGGGAATGGATCCAAGCTAGAGGAGGGGAGATTGAGATTAGACGTGAGGAAGAAGTTCTTCAGCATGAGGGTGTTGATAGACTGGCACAGGTTGCCCAGGGAGATGGTGGAAGCCTCATCCCTGGGTGTTTTTAAGGCCAGGCTGGATGTGGCTCTGGACAAGCTGATGTAGTGTGTGAGATGTCCCTGCCCATGGCAGGGGTTTGGAACTAGATGATCCTTGAGGTCCCTTCCGACCCTCCCAACATTTCTGTTCTTCTCTAATTCCAGATCCTTATATCAAATTGTAGAGTAAGAAAACAGGAGAAGAACTTGTTCTGGTTTAGCTGAGATATTAACACAGGGCAGCCATGGTCTGCAGGCCCTTAGTAAAACTGACTCAAACCCATCAGTCAGAGTAGCTGACTAAAGTTGAATCTCAGGTGTGTCCCGTCCCATAAAGGAGGGAGGTTTAATGAGTCTGGGAATGTCATCCGCTTGAGTTTTTCCTGACTTTGTCCCTGTTCTTTCTCCTGAGAACTGCTTTACCAGTTGTCATGACCACCATGTGCACACTGGGTGAGTAAAAAATTAATCTAATTTATATTTGCATCCATATTAGTTTTGTTGTTTCATTAAATCCATATTCATTGCAACTTGTGAGTCTTCTTTTTTTCCTGATCCTTCTCTGCTGGAGAGTGGACATTAAGGGTACAGCAACTGCTATAGTTTAGCCCCAGTTATGGGCTTAAATGTGGAGAGAACTCTTTATAGATGAGAAAAGCCCGGGATTTTTGTGTAGGAGAAAGATGTGTTCAGTTCTGGGCCCCTCACTACAACAGGAACATTAAGGCTCTGGACCCTGTCCAGAGCAGGGCAGTGAGACTGGAGAAGGGCCTGGAGGAGCTGGTGATGTACAGAAAAGGACTCTATAACTTGAAAGTTATAAAATAGGTATGTTTATTGCACAAGATGCATGGGGGATCCTTCCTCCAAAGCATGCATACCCAAGGGAGCAAGCCATCTGGATTTATATGCTGAAGCCATGCATATTCATAACGCCTATACATTCTTATCACTGAAACCCGCCTACTCTTGCTTCATATGTTAATTAGCTTATCAGTCCTCTGCGCCTGCATAATGCTCCTCAGGAATCATGGGCAGGGGTCCCCAAAATGTGGGAGGTGGTCTTCAGGAGCAAGGCCATAGTCTTCATCATTATGTCCTTCTCACCTTCTGCCTGGAATTTTGGTAATCATGCAGCTTGCAACATCCTTATCAACCTAAGCCTATGTGTATCCTTGGTGGACATCTACCCTCCCTCACTGATGACAGGTGCCAGTCACTGTTTCTTCCACTATTTCTTCTCCTAGACGACACTGTAATCCTTGCTCTGTTCTTTAAGATAACCTTGGAGTGCTTTCGTGCTGTTCCTTGCCAACAGTACAGCGTATTCTGTTAGTCATCTATCTCTATGCTTTCGTAGTTATCTATTCTGTTTCTATGTTCTCAGTGTAGGTATACAACTAATAATAATATTCTATTCTATGTGCTCCTCTATTCTTTCATATCCACATATTACTGGGCTGTGAGGAGAGGCTGAGAGGTGGGAGTGTTCAGGCTGGAGAAGAGAAGCCTAAGGGAGACCACCTTGCTCTCTGCAGCTCATAGCAGGGAGGTTGGACCAAGGAGGGGGCATCCTCTCATCCTTAGTGCCAAGGGACAGGAGCAGAGGAAATGGTTCCAAGCTGATCCAGGGGAGGTTCAGGCTGAATGTTAGGAAATCTTTCTTCCCAGAGATGGTTCTCAGAGACTGGAATGGTCTGCCCAGGGCAATGCAGGGCTCACCACCCCTGGAGATATTAAGGAGCCTGTGGAAGTGGTGCTTAGGGACATAGTGTAAAGGGTTAAGCCCACCTAGGAACCCCCTCACTCCTCCCAAGGGGTGGTCTGACCTTTTCCCAGGTGTCATGGTTAGCCACTCCCACTTCCTGCTAGGACCTGGCTATAAAAAGGGGGAGTCATCTTATTTTCTCTCTCAGTTCCTGCTCTGCCTAGAGTAGCTACTTTATCTGCTCTCTGCTGCCAGACCACGTGCTCTCTGCCACCCTCATGGAGAACACGACCATTTTTTAAAATCAGGATCCTGGACTTTTCCTTTTATCAGGATCCTGGCTTTTCACCATTAAATTCCTACAGCCTGCTTTCATCCAACACCAAAACCATCGACCTCAGCCTTTGGACTCAGTTGCCTTTTGCGAGTTGTGTTTGTATTTTGTTCTCTGTTTTTCCCTTCTCCCCAGCTTCTGTATTTTCCCCCCTCATTCCCTCTACCCTGCATTTTGTTTTCCCTTTTTTTCCCCACCTTCTGTAAAAAAAAACCCCTATTTCTATCCTATTTATTGTTAAAGTCTTATACCTTTTTTACTTCCTTGAATTGCTAGTAGCTACAGGACCTCTTCCTCTTTCCTCTGTTCACTTTTCCCCTTTCTCTTGTCACTCTTCTCTATTTCTTATGGCCAAACAATAAAGTTTCACTGTTGAAGGAAGTAAACGCCCTTGGTGTGTCATCTGTGTTTTGCACTTTGAGATGACACTAATGAACCACCAAGAGTCCGCTGTTCAGACTGTGACACAGGAGCTCCTTGCTTGTTGTGCTTTTTCCTACCATATATTTTCTCTGAAGCAGAACAGAATTATTTACCTCTCCCAAACTGCATATAGGTCTGAGCTGGTTATGTGGGTGGGGGGTATGTATGTAGGAAGACATGCAGAGGTGGAAGGCAAGCTGGCTGGTTGGGTGAAGAGAGGAAGACTATTTAGAATAAAATATGGTATTATAAACTATGCACCTCCTGGTAATGACCTGTGCAGGAGACGTCTGCTTTCAAGTGGCTATTCTTTTATTGCCAGTGAATTCCTTTTCATACACCGAATATCAGGGGATGGAAGAGACCTCAAAAGCTCATCCAATCCAATAGAATCACAGAATTCCAACCCCCCCTGACAGAGCAGGAGCACCTAGATCAGGTCACACAGGGACATATCCAGGTGGTTTTGGAATATCTCCAGAGAGGGAGACTTCACAACCTGCCCTGAGCAGGCTCTTCCAGGGCTCTGTCAACCTCACAGGGGAAATAAATCCTCCTCATATTAACATGGAACTCCCTATGCCTCAAATTCCACCACTGCCCCTAGTGCTGTCATTGTGCATCACCCAGAAGAGCCTGGCTCCAGCCTCTGGACATGCACCCTCCACGTCTGTATAAATGTTGATGAGGGCACCTATCAGTCTCTTCTCCAAGAAGAATAGCCCCAGCTCCCTCAGGATCTCCTTATAACAGAGCTGTTCCATTCACTTAATCACCTTTGTGGCTACACACTGGACTCAATCAAGCAGTTTTGTGTCCCTCTTGAATTGGGGGCGCAAGAACTGGACACAGTATCCCAGATGCAGCCTCAGCACGGCAGAGGACCAGGAGAAACTCTCTGGACCCACTAACCACAGCCCTTCTAATACACACCAGAATGGCACTGACCCTCCTGGCCACCAGAGACATTGTTGGTTCATGGTCAACCTCCCTTCAAGTAGGACCCCCAGACCCTTTTCCCCTTTGCTGCTCTCTAAAAGGTCAGTCCCCAAACTATACGTATCCCCGGGGTTGCTCTTTCCCAGGTGCAAGACCCTCCCCTTGCCCTTGTTCAATTTCATTAAATTTCTCTCTTCCCAACCCTCAGCCTGTTCAAGTCTGCCTGAATGGCTGCACAACCTTCTGGTGTGGCAGCCACTCCACCCAGTTTATTGTCATCAGCAAACTTCTAATAGGAATAGTAAAAGTTATTATTTTTTTTTCTTTTCTGTTACTGAAAGGAGCTGTTGCAGGATCACAGGATGTCAGGGGTTGTAAGGGACTGAAAGAGATCATCAAGTCCAAATACCTTGCAAGAGCAGGACCATACAATCTAGCTCAGGTCACACAGGACACATTCAGACAGGCCTTAAAAGTCTCCAGAGAAGGATATTCCACAACCTCTCTGGGGAGCCTGTGCCAATGCTCTGGGACCCTCAAAATAGAGAAGTTTCCCCTTGTGTTGAGGTGGACCCTCCTGTGCTGCAGCTTTCATCCATTGCTCCTTGCCCTTTCACAGGGAGAAAGTGAGCAGAGCCTGTCCCCTGCCTCCTCACCCCCAGCCATCAGATATTTATAAACACTGATTAAAACCCCTCTCAGTCTTCTCTTTTCCAGACTAAATAGCCCCAGGTCCCTCAACCTCTCCTCATCAGGCAGTGCTCCATTCCTGTAATCATCCTCCCAACCCTCTGCTGGACCCTCTCCAGCAGATCCCTGTCCCTCTTCAACTGGGTAGCCCAAAACTGAACACAGTATTCAGGATGAGGTCTCATTAGGGTGGAGTAGAGAGGGAGGAGAGCCTCCCTCCACCTGCTGGACATTTTTCCTAATACATGCCGGGATAACATTGGCCTTCTTGGCCACAAGGGCACTTTGCTTTCCCATGGATGTTATCCACCAGCACACCCAAGTCCCTTTCCACAGAGATGCTCTCCAGCAGATCACCTCCCAACCTGTACTGATGAAGTTTGTTATTTCTCCCCAGGTGTAGAACTCTGCAATTGTCGTTGTTGAACCTCATTTGATTCCTCTGTACCTAGGTGTGCTGGTTTGAACTAATTGGAGAATTTGAGTGAGAAATTAGACTATTGGCTGAGAAATGAAAATACATTGTGTCACTTCACTCACAGCTTTACTGAGAAAGGAAAAAAATATATTTTAAGAGTGTAACCCTAATATAGATAAATCAGACAGTTTCAGGCCTCTTTGGCTGTGGCTGCTCCTTGCATGGTTCCTTTGTCTCTGCCTTTTTGTAGCTGATTTTTAATAATTTTACTAACTTCATCCCTACTGCTAATCCCCCTGGCTGATCTACCTCTGCCTATCTGCAGCATCGCCAGGTGGTGAGATAAGATTGGGGAAGGGGGGAAAGGTGGTAGGGGTGGTTGGTTAACCCTCTTGGGGATTTAGACCTCTGAGAGGGGTGTGGTGTTTCTGTATTACCTTTTCACTGTATATATCTGTAAATATCTGTTACACATTGTAAATATTTGCTTGTATATTGAGCATCGCTGTAAATATGAAGCTTCATTTATCAACTTCCAGTGTTCTGAGTTCTAACCGGGGTTATTTCAAAAGGTGGGGGGGCAGGTAACTGTTCAAACCACCACACTAACTTTCAGTATGTCCAGGTCTCGCTGGATGGCCTCACAGCCTTCAGCTGTATCAGCCAAGCCTCCCAGTTTGGTGTCATTAGCAAACTTGCCGAGCAGACTGTCTGTCTGTGCCCTCATCGATACCATTGATAAAGATGTTGAACAGTGCTGGACCCAGCACTGATCCCTGGGAGACTCCATTGGTTACAGCTCTTGTAGTGGGTTTGCAGTGACCTGCCCCCCCCCACCTTTTAGA
>VWZI01007857.1:1283-21730 GCA_013396835.1 Psilopogon haemacephalus
GACGCGCAAGCGAAGATACGTTGTGATGGAAGAGAGAGAGAGAGAGAGAGAGAGAGAGGGCATCTCCCCTCGCTGCCCATCACAGGGGGGACCTGCTATGCCCAGGGCGTACCCACTGTGGACAAGGGGTACCTGCTATGCCCAGGGGGTACCCACAGTGCACAGGGGGTACCTGCTATGCCCAAGGGGTACCCACAGTGCCCCTGGGGTACTCACTATACCCAGGGGGTACCTGCTATGCCCTTGGGGCTACCTGCTATGCCCAGGGGGTATCTGCTATGCCATGGGGTTATCCATCATGCTCAGAGTGTACCTGCTATGACCAGAGGGTACCCACTATGCCCAGGGGGTATCTGCTATGCCCTTGGGGCTACCTGCTATGCCCAGGGGTAACCTGCTATGCCCAGGGGGTACCCATTATGCCCTTGGGGGTACCCATTATGCACAGGGGGTACCTGCTATGCCATGGGGGTACCTGCTATGCCCAGAGGGTACCTGCTATGCCCTTGGGGTACCCACTATGCCCTTGGGGGTGCCTGCTATGCCCAGGGGTTACTCGTTATGCCCTGCAGGTACCTGCTATGACCTTGGGGGTACCCGTTATGACCTGGGGGGTACCCACTATGCCCAGGGGGTACCCGCTATGCCCAGCGGGTGCCCACTATGCCCAGAGGGTACCTGCTATGCCCTTGGGGTCCCCGCTATGCCCAGGGGCAGGCACTCAGCCCCAAGCCCAGCTCCAAGCCGTCTGGGCGGCGGGGAGCCGGCAGCCTCATTTCGCGCTGCCATTTCGGCTGGTGGAAAGCAAAACAAGGCCTTTATTTGGGAGCTAATTAAAACCAAACGGCGAAAGCCCGAGCGGAGCAGTGTCCGCAGCGAGCCAAAGGCCCTGGAATCGGCGCCTGGAGGCAGCGAGGGCTGATCAGCCGCAGATGTTGGACGGCAGCGCTGGCCGCGGCCGCGGGGACTCATTCCTCAGCCATAAACATTTCAGCTCCGTCCCCTCACGGCCCGGCGGGGTGGGACCCGGTGGGAGAGGCGAGGACCTGAATAGAACCAGAGAATCCTGGAGGCTGGGAAGTAGCTGCGGGATCATCCAGTCCAGTCAGAAGAATGGCAGAAAGGGTCGGGTTGGAAGGGACTTTTAAGGCTGGTTCAGCTCCAACCTCCCCCTGCCGTGGGCAGGGACACCTCCCACTAGCCCAGATCGCTCGAAAGCTCATCCAGCCTGGGCTTGGAAGGGACATTTAAGGCTGGTCCGGGCTTGGAGGGGAGCTTTAAGGCTGGTCCAGTTCCAGCCTCCCCCTGCCGGGGGCAGGGACACCTCCCACTAACCCAGGTTGCTCGAAAGCTCATCCAGCCCGGGCTTAGAAGGGACCTTTAAGGCTGGTCCAGTTCCAGCCTCCCCCTGCCGGGGGCAGGGACACCTCCCACTAACCCAGGTTGCTCGAAAGCTCATCCAGCCCGGGCTTAGAAGGGACCTTTAAGGCTGGTCCAGTTCCAGCCTCCCCCTGCCGGGGGCAGGGACACCTCCCACTAACCCAGGTTGCTCGAAAGCTCATCCAGCCCGGGCTTAGAAGGGACCTTTAAGGCTGGTCCAGTTCCAGCCTCCCCCTGCTGGGGGTAGGGACATCTTCCGCTAGCCCAGATTGCTCAAAAGCTCTTCCAGTCCGGGCTTAGAAGGGATCTTCAAGGCTGGTCCGGGCTTGGAAGGGAGCTTTAAGGCTGGTCCAGTTCCAACCCCCCACTACCGTGGGCAGGGACACCTCCCACTAGCTCAGGTTGCTCGAAAGCTCTTTCAGCCTGGGCTTGGGCACTTCCAGGGATGAGGCATCCACAGCTTCTCCTGGGCAGCCTGTTCCAGTGCCTCCCACCCTCTCCCTAATCACCCATCTAAAACCACCCTCCTCCAGCTTACCTCCATTCCCTCCTGTCCTGGACGCCCACCTATAGTGCTGGTGGGCATGTTTGTCACCTGTCCCTGAGCCCATCCCCCTGGTGTGGTGCCATCCCATGGGATGTTCCTCTTCCTCTGGCCTCCCCCACCCTCCACCTCACCCCACTTCTCTTTCCAGGGGTCGGAGGACTCGGGGGACTTGGCCCACTTGGCCTGCAGCCAGGTGAGCACAGACCTCCAAGCCTCTCCCCCACTCTGAGCTGTGCCTAGGCTGGAGAACCACCTTGGCACGTGGCTTGCCTCCATCAGATGCTCTCTGTGGCCTGCCCCGTGGGTGCCATAGGGGCTGAGTGCCCCCCCAGAGACACCAACAGGCAGCCCTGTGGTCCCCCAACATCAGGGCATCCACCCTGGCTGGGTGACCCCAAGCAGTGGTAGGAAAGGAGGAACCTGGGGTCCCTGTGGTGTCAGCAGCAGAGGGGCAGTGCCTGCATGTCACCAGCCAGCCTGACCAGTGCCACAGCAGCTGATGGCCTCACAGGATGTCCTGAGTGGCGTTGGCACAGCTGGTGATGGGTGGGATGCAGATGGGAGCAGTGTTTGGTTGGGGGGGAGCAGGGAGAAGCCAGGGCAGGACAGGGCAGTGCCTGCTAACCACAGCCTTGCCCAGCCTAATGCCAGCCTCTAGCACTGCCACACAGCTCCCCATGGCTCCACCACCTCCCTGTGGCTGGCATGGAGGGCAGGACACCCCACATCAGGGCATCCACCCTGACTGGGTGACCCCAAGCAGTGGTAGGCAAGGAGGGACCTGGGGTCCCTGTGGTGTCAGCAGCAGAGGGGCAGTGCCTGCATGTCACCAGCCAGCCTGACCAGTGCCACAGCAGCTGATGGCCTCATGGGGTGTCCTGAGTGGCATTGGCACAGCTGGTGATGGGTGGGATGTGGATGGGAGCAGTGTTCTGGGGAGAAGCCAGGGCAGGACAGGGCAGTGCCTGCTAACCACAGCCTTGCCCAGCCTAATGCCAGCCTCTAGCACTGCCACACAGCTCCCCATGGCTCCACCACCTCCCGTGTCCACTGTGGCTGGCATGGAGGGCAGGACACCTCCTTGCCAGCCACTTTTCAGAGACGCTCATGCTGGTTCTCCTGGCTGCAGGTGCTGCAGGACTCTTCCCTGGAGGTGCTTACCCCGGGGGAGTCTTCCCAGGTGCTGCCTCTGCTGCTGCTCTCAAAGCTGCTGCTAAAGCTGGTGAGTGCTGGGGGTGCCCTGTGCCGTGCCAGGCAACGATCCAAGGGGCTCGGGCAGCCCAGGGGGGCTCTTGATGTCCCCTGAGAACCTGGGTTAGGAGAACTGGGGAGCTGCAGGCCAGAGGTGCTGCTCTCCTGGGACTTTGGCAGGCCTTGGCATGTTGGGAGAGGGGCACTGGCCAAACCTGAGCCCCCAGCAGCAGAGGCACCGAGCCGGTCCCCATGCCCAGGGCTGGAGGACCCATCCCTGGCACTGCCTCAGGGTGTCCCCATTGCCCCCTTAAGTGCCATCCTGAGCTCCTCCCTTCCTCTGGCACCATCGTGGCCACCTCTAGCCCGGTGGTAGCATCTCACACTGCTACTCCTCTTCCCAATGCCCCCAGGTGCTGGCATTGGTGGCGTTGGTGGTCCCGGTGGCCTCGGGGTCTCCACAGGTAGGAGATACTCCTCGTCCCCAGCATAGCCAAGCCTGGGGCTGAGCTGTCCCCACGCCTGCCAGGGTGGGCAGGAGGTGGTGCCGGGGGGCTCAGGGGGTCTCTGCTGCCTGCAGGTGCGGTGGTACCGGGCGGGGTACAGCCCGGGGTTGGCGCGGCAGGGAAACCCCCCAAAGTACCAGGTAGGTGCACGGCCCCCAGAGCAGGGGCCGGGGTGGGGGCAGGCTCTGACCTCCTGCTCATCCCTGCCTCTCTCTCTCTGCCCGCAGGTGCTGGGATTCCTGGAGCCTTCCCGGGAGGGGTGCTCCCAGGAGCAGGTAAGGAGGGGTTCTGGCTCCTGCTGGCGACCTCTGAAGGGTCCTTCCTCACTCCACTGGCAGTGCCCCAACCTCCGAGGGGGTCCCCAACCCACAAGCAGCACCCCAAGTCTGAAGGGTTCTCCATACCAACAGCAATAGCCCTGTTTCCAAGGGGTCCCCATCAGCAGTACTCTGAGGGGTCCCCATCCCACCAGTAGCACTTCAGCCTCTAAGGAGTCCTGGTCCCTCTAGGAGGACTTCAGTCTCTGAAGGGTCCCCATCCCACCAGCAGCACTTCAGCCTCTAAGGAGTCCTGGTCCCTCTAGGAGGACTTCAGTCTCTGAAGGGTCCCCATCCCACCAGCAGCACTTCAGCCTCTAAGGAGTCCTGGTCCCTCTAGGAGGACTTCAGTCTCTGAAGGGTCCCCATCCCACCAGCAGCACTTCAGCCTCTAAGGAGTCCTGGTCCCTCTANCTTCAGTCTCCAAGGGGATCCCCACCCCACCAGCAGCACTTTGGTCTCTGAGGGGTCCCCATCCCACCAGCAGCACTTCAGTCTCCAAGGGGATCCCCACCCCACCAGCAGCACTTTGGTCTCTGAGGGGTCCCCATCCCACCAGCAGCACTTCAGACTCCAAGGGGATCCCCACCCCACCAGCAGCACTTTGGTCTCTGAGGGGTCCCCATCCCACCAGCAGCACTTCAGTCTCCAAGGGGATCCCCACCCCACCNCAGCCTCTAAGGAGTCCTGGTCCCTCTAGGAGGACTTCAGTCTCTGAAGGGTCCCCATCCCACCAGCAGCACTTCAGCCTCTAAGGAGTCCTGGTCCCTCTAGGAGGACTTCAGTCTCTGAAGGGTCCCCATCCCACCAGCAGCACTTCAGCCTCTAAGGAGTCCTGGTCCCTCTAGGAGGACNGATCCCCATCCCACCAGCAGCACTTTGGTCTCTGAGGGGTCCCCATCCCACCAGCAGCACTTCAGTCTCCAAGGGGATCCCCACCCCACCAGCAGCACTTTGGTCTCTGAGGGGTCCCCATCCCACCAGCAGCACTTCAGACTCTGAGGGGTCCCCATCCCACCAGCAGCACTTCAGTCTCCAGGGGGATCCCCACCTTGTCACCAGCCCCCCATCCTCTGAAGGGCTTCCCCATCTTACCAGCAACATGCTGACCTCTGAGGGGGTTGCCTGCATCCCAGGTTGCTCCACCACCATTCTCCTCCCCTTCCCCCCAGCCTCTAAGAGGGTCCCCACCTGGTGCCAACACCCCAAGTTTGGGCTGGTAGCCTTGTGGCCAGCTGCACCCCTGGGCATTATCCCACCTCTCCTGCCTCACTCTGCCTGCCCAAAGCTGCTGCCTGCAGTCTCCAAATGCATCTGCTGGGGACATAGTGACATTTCCACCATGCCAAAGGCAGGGGGACCTGGTGTCTGCAGGGCTCTGGTGCCAAGCTTTGCAGGAACAAGAGGCATCAGCAGTAGGAGAGCAGCTGGCACAGGACACACCAGGGCTGGTTTGCCCAGGCAGAGGAGAGGAATGGTGCCAGGACACACAAGGGCTGGTTTGCCCAGGCAGAGGAGAGGAGCTGGCACAGGACACACCAGGGCTGGTTTGCCCAGGCAGAGGAGAGGAACTGGCACAGGACACACCAGGGCTGGTTTGCCCAGGCAGAGGAGAGGAACTGGCACAGGACACACCAGGGCTGGTTTGCCCAGGCAGAGGCAGCGTGGGAAGGAGGGGGAGGAGGTGGCTGGAGGAGGGAGGGGGAGAGGAATTCCTCACTGCAAAGCAATTTGGGGGAGGAAAACTTGTGAAAACAAGATGTTTGGACACTGTCAGGAGGAGAAGTGTGTTGCTGCTCAGGAATGTCTTTTCCGTGGCTGACAACGTGTGAGCTCTAATGGAAGACATTTGGGAAAGGAAAAAGCTGAAAGCAAACAAAACAAACCCCCCCCCCCCCAAAAAAAAAAACCACCAATTTAACCCCAAAGACTGCAAGGGCACAGCCTTGCCTGTTGCTCCTGGAGGGATGGGGTTCAGTGGGACCTTCCCAGCCCCCATCCTGCTCCCCAGGCTGCCCTGGCTTGCACAAAGCCACTGAACATTGCCAGGGCAAAGAGTGATGCCCAGGTTTGGTTATACCATGGCATGGGCTGGCACTCCGGGGGGGAGGGGGTCACAAGCAGGATCCACTTGTGGGTGCTTTGTACCCACAGCCACCCCAAGCTCCTACATAAGCAGCTCTGCCCCAAACCCAAGGCACTGCCAGAGCTGGAGCAAACTTTCCCCTGGCAGCTCTACTGGAGGGGATGGGGAGGTTGGCACAGAGGGGTCCCAGTGAACCCCTGGAGGGTGAGGGCAGCCTGTGGGGTCAGTGCTGAGCCAGAGTTGGGCAGTGAGGAGCTGCATGCAGGGTTCCTGGGTGCCAGCAATGCCATGATGCTGCACCACTCTCACCTGTCCCCTTCTGTCTCTGCTGCAGGTGTCCGTTTCCCCGGTGTGGGGGTGCTGCCCGGGGTACCCACTGGTGCTGGAGTCAAGCCAAAGGGTCCAGGTATGATCTTTCTCTTAAATGGGAAGTGAGGGTGGTGAGACACTGGCACAGGTTGCCCAGGGAGGTTGTGGCTGCTCCCTCCCTGGAGGTGTTCAAGGCCAGGCTGGATGAGGTCTTGAGCGACCTGTTCTAGTGGGAGGTGTCCCTGCCTATGGCACAGGGGGGTTGGAACTGGCTGAGCTTTGAGGTCTCTTCCAACCTAAACCATTCTATGATTCTGTGTGCCCTCAGTCTCCTGGGGGCGTTGGGTGGAGGGCAGGTCCAGCGCTGCCTCTCTCCAGCTTTGCCCTCATCCCGATCGTGCTCAAGCTCACCCTCGGGGTGGGGTGGGGGGGTCGCAGCCACTCGTGGCACATAGGCGAGCAAAGCTGAGCCCACCCAGGCTGCTCTGCACCCCAAGGAGCGGCAGCGAGGCTCATGCGGGTCCCTTTGTGTTTCCGTCTAGGAGCGGCAGGAGCCTTCGCAGGAATCCCCGGTGAGTGTCCCGCCTCTCTCGCCTGTCCTTCTCTTCCTTCCCAAGCTTCTTCATTCCCAGGCCAGAAGATGCCTCAGGGCTCGCTGAGCCACTCGCTCTCCTCCACCCGAGGTGCCCCCGGGGGCACTCCCCTTGGGCAAGGACCGGCGGCAGCCTGCGGCGCGGGCTCCAGGTGAGAGTCTGCTGTTGGCTTTGCAGGACTGGGAGGTTTTGGAGGTCAGCAGCCTGGTGTCCCTCTGGGGTATCCCATCAAAGCTCCTAAGCTCCCAGGTAAGCTGCCCCAGCCAGCGGGGCTAGGGGTGAAGGACCCCTGGCAGTGCCAGGACAAGGACCCGCCGTTCCCCAAGGCTGAGCCCTGCTGCCCTCAGGTCCCCTGGACCTGCCAAGTGCTGGGTGCTGGCCCTGGGACAGCAGGACAGAGCAAGGGGACACTGGGCAGGTGACTCCAGCAGCAGCCCTGCCTCTTGCAACCTCCGTGGGCAGCTGCCTGGCTGCTGCTGCTTCTGCTGCTGCTGCTGGTCCTGCCCCCAGCCTGTGAGGACGATGCTGTGCCTCTCTCCGGCTGTCCTAAGGTAGGAAAAAGCATGTGCTGGGGACAGGCTTTGGGACAGGCCACCTCAGGCTGTCCCTGCCAGCTCCTTCTGGCATTAGCACAGCCTCACAGTGACTGTCTGCTTTCTGTGGCTCATGAGGCTGTGCAGGGCATCGCTGGGCACTCACCTGGGCCAAGTGTCCTGGCTGGAGGAGCTCTGGCCAAGATCACTGACAGCAGGCAGGCAGGTGAGGATGGGGCTCCAGGCAGGTGTCCCTCTGCTCTGCCCATCCAAATGAGGCTCAGCCCCAGCCCAGGGAAGCCCAGGGGTGCTCAGTGCCCTTTTACCAGGCTGGGCTGCTTCAGGAGCTCCATCTCCCAGTCCTCAGCTGGGTGCCAGCTCTGCCCATCCAGCTACAGCCACAGAGGGACTGTGCCAGGACAGGCAGCGCCAGGCAGCCACTACTGGGTGCTGCACCCCCTCCAAGGGCCATCTGGACAGCTTCCTGCTCCCAGGATCATCCCCGAGGAGTAGCACAACCAGATCTGCAGGGGCCACTGGGAAAAGAGGAGATCCATGGGCATTTTCCTAAGGCAGGACAGGCTGGAAGGAGGGGACCCCATTCCTGGGGAGATGCTCTCACAGGACAGGCTGGAACGAGGGGACCCCACTCCTGGGGAGATGCTCTCACAGGACAGGCTGGAAGGAGGGGACCCCACTGCTGGGGAGATGCTCCCACAGGACAGGCTAGAAGGAAGGGACCCCACTGCTGGGGAGATGCTCCCACAGGACAGGCTAGAAGGAGGGGACCCCACTGCTGGGGAGATGCTCCCACAGGACAGGCTGGAAGGAAGGGACCCCACTCCTGGGGAGATGCTCCCACAGGACAGGCAGGAAGGAGGGGACCCCACTCCCGGGGATCCACTCCCAGCCCAGCACAGGCTCCATCCCCAGCATCTCCAGCAGCTTCCCCTGGCCGGGACCCATCACGGCGGTGCAGCAAATACTTGGCCCGTTCCTGCTTCCTCCCGCGGAGGCAGAATTCCGCGGGTTAGGGCGCTCAGGCACCGCCTCCAGCCCATACATGTCTGGCCCCGAACCGCCTTTCATGGGGTGCCCAGCGAGGGGAGCAAGCCACCAGCGCCTGGCTCCAGCCCGGGGCAGCCCCACCGGTGGCCTCCAGCCCAGGCTGAGCTGCTTGCTGGGGAGCCTCTGCTAGAGGCATGGGGGCAGGACACCTGTCCCCGGGGCCAGGAGCCCCGGCAGGGCTGGCAGGACTCTCCCAGCAGGGCAGTGGTGGTGTTCCCAGCTGTGGTTTCAGCTTCCCTGGGGGCATGGAGGGTACCAGTGTGTCACCCCTGAGAGCTTGGGGCAGTGCAGGGACATGCTGGGCTGGCCGCAGAGGTTCTTGCTTTGAGGATGTAGGCAGACTCTGGATGGAGCCTCTGTCCCTGCCTGTGGCAGGGAGGTTGCCACTAGATGGTGTTCGAGGTCCCTTCCAACCCAGACCATTCTAGGATTCTGTGACCCCCCTCCAGGGCCTGCCAGACATCCTCATTGTCCCCAGGGCAGTGTCCCAGCTGTGGCAGGTCTGGCTGGAGAGCAGAGGAAGGGACAGCAGGGAAAAGAACATTGTCAGTGGGAAGTCTTCTCCAATGATTTCCTCCAAATGCCTGTGCCAGCTCCTGCCCTGCTCTGTCCCCACTCAGAAGGTGGGGCCAGGCCACTCCCCTGGGGCTCACCTGGGGTTGAAATTGGGGTCCCAGTGTAGGGATGGAGACTGCTGCCCACTGCCCACTGCTCTCACATCCATCTGGGGGTGGTGGGGAGCTGGGCTTGGACCTAGCAAAACCCTTGGAGACCCAAGGGCTTGGGCTCTTGACTTTTGGACTCAAGGTGCCACCCAGTGCTGGACCCTTCTGCAGCTTCAGGGTAAGTGAGGTGCTGAGGAGATGCCTCAGGATGGGCCAAGGTGTCCCCAAGGTGGAGCTCAGCCCTCGTGGCTCACGGCCACCACAGCCTGCAAAGCCTCCACCTTCCGGCAGAGCTCTGCTGGTGTGGGACACGGCGAGGACAGCCCAGCAGGCTGGAGGGAAATCTGCTCTCCATATGCCAGCTGGTGGGACACGATGGCCTCCTGCACTGCAAGAGACAATTCGGCACAAGCGACCTCACCCCGGCCGCAGGCAGCCACATCCCCAACCCTGCCCACAGCCACCTCCGATGGGAGGACTTGGTGTGTGGGACACCCTCCACCTCGAGGTGTCAGCCCCTTGACCCTCCTCAGGCCACTGCCAGCTCCTGAGGCCGTGGACCCCATCCCCTGTGCCAGCCTCTGGCGGTGGGCTCTTGCTCTTTTCACAAGGGGAACATCTCCCTGGCCACGACCTTCCCACTCCTAACCCCTCCCTCTTCATCCCGACCTCCTAACGAGGTCAGGTTTCAGCCGAGGCTCCCAAGCCCTGATTCCAATTAAACCCTTTCCTTCGGAGCTTGGCCCTGGTGCAGCCAGCTGGGTACAGCTCTTGCCGCGGGGCTCCCGGGGGACCTCCCCCCCCATCCCTCACCGACGCCGGGTCACGGAAGGCTCCTGAGAAACTGACTGTAGGCTCCACACCCCTTGGAGCGGGGCTGAGGGCAAGCAGCTCTGTTAGGACATCTCCTGGCCCTGCTCTGTCACGGTGGGTTTTATCCTGGAGGATTTGCTGTCCCGCTGGAAGGAGCCCCGAGGGCTGGTGCCACCCGGTCAGCTGGCAGGGCAGAGGGGGCACGGCCACAGGTGGCCAGGTGCTAACTGTCCCTTCTTCTCCTCTCCTCTCCAGGTGGCTATGGACTGCCCTACAGCACTGGTAAGCTGCCCTAGGGGTGAGTGCTTGTAGCCTTTGCTCTGCCATCGCAGCTCCTCCTGGCTCTGTTTGCTGCCGACCGTGGCCACTGAGCCCCGAGGTGATGTGAGGGGCATCCTGCTCCCAGGGCAAGGTGGGCCCTCGGGTGACCTGTGTCTCGTCCTGCCTTGGTGCTGGCAGACCTACCTGGGAGCATCCTGGCATCCCATTCCAGGGGGCTGGGAGCTGCCAACCTGCCTGTTGGCTCTGCCAATCCACGTCCTGAGCCACAGCCAGCTCCAGGCATCTCAACTGGAGATCAGCTGGCTCTGGCATCCCCACTCCACATCCCTTGATGGATGGTGGGGAGATGTTCGGGCCCGAGGAAGCTGCTCCAAGCTGCCTGCTCTCCCTCCCTGGGGGCAGCACCTGACCTGCCTTTGCCTTTCTGTTTGTCCCTGCAGGCTTCGGACCTGGCGGGATAGGAGCTGGCATCGGAGTGGGAGGAAAGGCAGGGTATCCCACGGGGACAGGTGAGACCCCTTCCTAAGCAGCCCCAGGGACTGGCACGAGCATGGCAGGGGCACCAAGCACCCCTGCCAGTCCTTGGTTGGATGCTTGGTGGCCCCAGGGTGGCAGCGTTACCCCAGGGACAGCCCAGAGGCAAGTGTCACCTCCCGGAGGAGAGGGAGGTGGATGCTGTCCCCAGGGTCGTTGTGTGTGGGGTGGGGGAGCTGAGGTGGGGACGCTCTGGGGAGCTCAGCAGCTGCCCCTGTCCGTTCGCAGGAGTCGGAGCTCAGGCGGCGGCAGCGAAAGCGGCAGCTAAGTATGGTGAGTCCTCCGCCCCGGCACTCCCAGCAGCCACCCGCCCGGCCGGGGGAGCTGCTCGCTCCCTTCCTCCCTCCCAGGCTGGAGTGAGAGGGATGCTGGTGGTGTCCCTGCCTCACCCAGCTGAGCCTCCTTCTCCCCTGGGCAGGAGCCGGTGTCCTGCCTGGTGCTGGTGGCATCCCGGGAGTCGGCGGATTGGTACCCGGTGCTGGAGTTGTGCCAGGTGCTGGAGTTGTGCCAGGAGCTGGAGTTGTGCCAGGAGCTGGAGGTGAGGCGATGCTGGGGCTTGGGAGTTGAGGTTGTTTTTTTTTTCGCTCCGAGGGGTGGTGGAACACCAGAAGAGGTTGCCCAGAGAGCCAGGTGGGGGGCCCCATCCCTGGAGTCATTCCAGCGAAGGAGACCTGCTTTAGCTGGGGGTGTCCCTGCTTACTTCAAGGGGACAGGTGGCATCTAGAGGTCTCTCCCAACACAGTGTCCCCGGGGCTCGGGGAGGGTCAACTCCCTGCATCCCAGCCCTGACTCTCTCCCTCTGTCTGGCAGTCGGAGGGCCTGCGGCGGCGGCGGCAGCAGCGGCCAAGGCAGCGGCCAAGGCAGGGGTGCTGCCCGGAGCCGCCGGGGTCCCCGGCCTCGTACCCGGCGTTGGCGCTGTCCCCGGCTTGCTACCTGGTGTCCCGGGAGCGGTGCCCGGCGTCGGAGGTCTACCTGGAGCGGTGCCCGGCGTCGGAGCGGTCCCCGGGGTGGTGCCCGGCGTCGGAGCGGTCCCCGGGGTGGTCCCCGGCGTCGGAGCTGTCCCTGGAGTGGCAGGTGACGATCCCCAGGAGCTGTGTCCCCACCGCCCGGCTCTGCGGGGGTCGCGGCGGTGACTGAGGGTCCTCTCTCTCCCTCGTCCCCAGGTGTGGGGACCCCGGCGGCGGCAGCGAAGGCGGCAGCCAAGGCAGCTAAATATGGTAGGTTCTGCGCAGTGTCCCGGGGGGTGGGTCCCCAGCAGCTCCCAGGAGAGCTTCCAGCCCGACCCTTCCCACCGCTGGCACTCCGAGAGCCCCATCAAGGCAGATCTCCCCCGGGCATCACTCCTCGTGGCTCTTTGCTGGGAAGCAGTCAGGGATGAGTTGTGCCCACCCCAGCTCCTGGCTGCTGTGTCCGGGCTCGGCTTCTTTCCCCAGGGCAGGCCCTTCTCCCTCTCTGGGCTTTCTGCAGGCTGCTTGGTGGAGGTGAACAGATGAGACCAAACTCGTGTCTTTGGACCTTGGGCTCGTCGGGTTTTGCACTGAGTCTGTTTTCCCAGCAGCAGACCTGTCCCAGGGTCTCTGGTGCCCAGAGGCTCAGCCCTGCTGCTCAGGTGGTGCAGGGATCCTCGCCCAAGGTCTCCACCTTCCCCAAAACTGGTGGGATCCAGCAGCACTAAGTGCTGCTGTGTGATCTCTGCCCACATCTCGGCCCCACAAAGTCCCACAAAGCAGCATCCTGAGCATCTCCACCCACGACCACCCACTCCCTTGCTACTGCATCCCTTGTGCAGGTTCTCTCTCCTCTCTCAAGGATGCACAGCATGCCCCATCCATGGCTACAGGCTGAGAGAGCCTGGGACATCTGCACCACACCATGCAGCCACGGTACCAGGCTTTGCACCACACTCCTGGCACCTTCGGAGCCCCTGGAGCATCACAGCCCTGAGCATATCCAGTTTGGTTTAGCAAGCCCAGCAGTGGGGTTGGACAGGATGATCTTCAGAGGTCCCTTCCAGCCTCTGCCCTTCTGTGATAGCCACTCCCAAGGCAGCTCCAGCGAGGAGGAGCTTGGGGTGGGGAGGTGAAGGACACAGTCAAAGCAGCAGAGAGCTGTGAGCCTGGGTGCAGAGAGGAGGTAGAATCAGTCCCAAGGCTCTGTGCAGGGTCCCCATGCCTGATGGCATCTTCTCTTTGAGGGCTGAACCCTTGCTGCACATTTCTCCCATTTCTTTTCTGCATTATGTAGAAAAAAAAGCCCACCAGGGGCCCAGGGAAGGGTGGGATTTAGGGATAAGCTTGGATGTGTCCTCCATGCTGGGCTGCTGGGCACTTAGTAAGCAGGGAGCAGTGAGGACAACCCCCCTGGCACTCAACCATTCCAGAAGTGTCCTAATGCTTGTACCTAACCATTCCTAGCAGGCCAAGGCTGTCACTGCTCTGGGCAGCTTCCCAGTCTGGCCAGTGCCCCAGGCATTGAACTCTTCCAGGCAGCTGCTGGGAACCACCAGTCACTTCTCCTCCGTGGCCTATTTGGCTGCAAGCCTTGATGTCCCCATGATGAGGACCATCTGCCCAGGGAGGTGCTTGAGGCCCCATCCCTGGAGGTGTTTGCAGCCAGGCTGGCAGAGGCTGTGGGCAGCCTGCTCTAGGGTAGGGTGTCCCTGGGCATGGCAGGGGGGTTGGAACTGGCTGATCCTTGTGCTCCCTTCCAACCCTGACTGATTCTATGATTCTATGAGGATCACAGAATCATAGAATCACAGAATGGTTTAGGTTGGAAGGGACCTCAAAGCTCAGCCAGTTCCAACCCCCTTGTGGCATAGGCAGGGACACCTCCCACTAGAATAGGTCGCTCAAGGACTCATCCATCCTGGCCTTGAACACCTCCAGGGAGGTTGTGGGGCACAGAAGATCACATTCTGTGCTTCTGTGCTCCACAACCTCCCTGTGCCAGTGTCTCACCACTCTCACCATGAAGAACTTCCTCCTAACATCCAGTTTCAATCTCCCCTCCACCAGCTTAAACCCATTTCCCCTCGTCCTGCCATTACAAGACCTTGTGAATAGTCCCTCCCCAACACTCCTGTAGCCTCCTTCAGATATTGGAAGGCCACTATAAGGTCTCTTGGCAGCCTTCTCTTCTCCAGGCTGCAGAGCCCCAGCTCTCTCAGCCTGTCCTCATAGCGGAGCTGCTGCAGCCCTCTGAGCATCTTCATGGATTGTGATGGTGCCCTGTGCTTCTGATTTCCCAGCCTCCTTTTTACAACAGCAGATGTTCCATTCTCTCTGGGGCCCCTTGGGAGACCGTGGGACCAGTCCCCCCCACCCTTGCACTTCTGTGCCTCTCTCCTGGGCTGAGGCAGCAGGATGCTCCTCTCACCACGGCACGATGACAAGAGCAGAGCTGTGATGAGGCCTCTCCTTTCACCTGCTGCTGCTGCAAGGCGATCCAACATGCCCCCTCTTGCTGCCTGCAGGTGCTGGTGTTGGCATTCCTGGCATTGGTGGTGTCCCTGGAGTCCCTGGTGTCCCTGGAGTCCCTGGAGTCCCTGGAGTTCCTGGTGTCCCCGGTGTCCCTGGTGTCCCCGGTGTCCCTGGTGTCCCCGGTGTGCCTGGTGTGGCTGGGGTTCCCGGTGTGGCTGGGGTTCCTGGTGTGGCTGGAGTTCCTGGCGTGGTGCCCGGTGTCGGAGGTGAGTGGCTGGGCAGGCACAAACTGGCAGGCTGGTGCTGGCCTTGCTGGTGCTGCCCTGACTCTCTTCCTTCTGTCCCTGCAGTTGGTGGCCCAGCAGCGGCGGCGGCGGCGGCCAAGGCTGCAGCGAAAGCCGCGGCTTATGGTGAGGCACCCTAGGGTAGGGCCCTGCAAATGGGCAGGCTGGGGGCACCCCTGGCACGGGGGAGCACTCCCTGGCTACGGAGCCTCTCTGCTCAGCCACATCCCCATCCTTCTGTGCAGGAGCAGGACGTGTGCCCGGGGTGGGCGTGCCAGGAGCTGGCATTCCCGGGGTCGGCGTGCCGGGAGCTGCGGTGCCTGGCGCTGGACTGCCTGGAGTTGGTGTGCCTGGGGTTCCAGTGCCGGGTCTGGTGCCTGGTGGGGTTGGCATACCAGGTGAGACAGTGCTTCCAGAGTGCTTGGGATGTCCCCAGCAGCGTGGGAGCCGTGGCTCATGGCTGCTCCTCACTCTGCCCTTCTCTCCCTCAGGAGTCGGGGGTCCGGCGGCCGCCGCCAAAGCAGCTGCCAAAGCAGCTAAGTATGGTAAGCTGGGCATGGTTTGAGCTTGTGCCACATCCCCTGCCTCCTGACACCTTCCTGCACCAGGCCACTGCCTACTCCTTGGGGCTGGGGCCTGGCGTGGCACAAGCTCCCTGTGCATCAGAGCAGGTCTTGGCTGCTCTCCTGGGTTGTTCTTCAGCTGGGTCTGCATGGAAGGTCCTGAGTCCACCATCCAAACACCTTCTCAGGCCATTCACTCTCACTTCTACCAACCTATCCACACCACCAGCCAGCCAGCTGACCACCCCAGCACCCACCTATCCACTCATCCATCCGTTCATCCATCCATCCATCCACCTCATCACTAATCTATGCTCCCCACATCCAGGCAGCCACCCATCCCCTCCATCATTCACCCATCCCACTTTTTATCCATCCATCCATCCATCCATCCATCCATCCATCCATCCATCCATCCATCCANTGCCTACCATCCTTTTTCACTCATCACCTTCCACCACCTCTCCTCCTGAGCTGAAGCCTCAACCTTTCCCTCTCTCCTTGCAGGAGCAGGTGGTCTGGCTCCTGGTGTTGGTGGCCTTGCTCCTGGCGTGGGTGGCCTTGCTCCTGGTGTTGGTGGCCTGGCTCCTGGCATTGGTGGCCTGGCTCCTGGTGTTGGTGGCCTTGCTCCTGGAGTAGGTGGCCTGGCCCCCGGCATCGGTGGTGTCCCAGGTGAGAAGGAGGAAGGCAGGTGGTGGTGAGAGCCTGGCTGGAATGGGACTGGATCTGGGGCCGGGACAGGTGTGAGGAAGACATTGGTGGTCTCCATCAGTTCTCGGTCATCCCGTGGGGGATGCAAACAAGGCAGGAGGGATGGGGTCTGTCCAGCACTGCTGGAGAGGAGCACCCTGGCAACGCTGACCTTGCTCTTGCTGTCTCTGCCCAGGGGTAGGAGCTCCTGCAGCAGCGGCGAAGGCAGCAGCCAAGGCAGCCAAATACGGTGAGTCTGCCACAGCAGCCCCACCTGCCTCCCCCGGAGCCCTGTCCTGGCACAGACTGCTCCAAAGGGAACCGGGGGGCTGCCAGGGTGGGCAGCTCGTGGTGGCCACATCATCCCACGGGAACCAGGTAAGGATGGGAATCTCCCAGGGCCCACCCCACACTGTCTCATCCCCTCTCTGTCTCTCTGCAGGTGCTGGGGTCGGAGGAGTGCCAGGTGCGGTGCCAGGCGTTCCCGGAGTGCCAGGTGTGGTGCCAGGAGTGCCAGGTGCGGTGCCAGGAGTGCCAGGAGTGACACCCGGCGTCGGTGCTGTGCCTGGGTTGGTACCAGGCGTGGGGGTACCCGGTACTGGCATCCTCCCTGGGGCAGGTATGTGCTGTGTTGGAGCCTCTAGTGGGTTTGCAGTGACCTGCCCCCCCCCCCCACCTTTTTAAACCCCAGCTAAAACTCAGAAAAAACAGACTGGAAGTTAATAAATGAAGCTTTGTATTTACAGCGATGCAAATATGCAAGCAAATATTTACAAGATATAACAGATATTTACAGAAATACACAGTAAAAAAGGGTAACACACACACCACACCCCTCCCAGAGACCAAAATCCCCAAGAGAGGATAACCAAACCCCCTCCTACCACCTTTCCCCCCTTCCCCCAGCTTTATCTCACCACTTGATGATGCTGCAGATAAGCTGAAGATCAGGGAGATGAAAGATAGGAGAAGAAATTAGTCGTTTTAGTGATTTAACTCTGAATTAGTTCAAAGGCAGAAAGACAAAGGANAATTAGTTCAAAGGCAGAGAGACAAAGGAAAGAAGCTGCCGGAGCCAGCACAGACCCAAGCCAGACTGGCCCTCTGCAAGCACACTGCCTATCTCAGGTTCTGAGAACATTTCTCAAAACAATTTCTTTTTTTTTTTCTCTGTCTCAGTGAAACTGGGTGAAGTGACACTGTAGGTTTAACCCTCTCTCAGCCCATGGTCTCATTTCTCACTCAAATTCTCCAATTAGCTCAAACCAACACAGAGCCCAGCCTGGGGACAGCGGTGCCCGAGGGTGCTAAAAGCCACCCAGGGCGAGAGGGTGGCAGGCAGGGGTGGGGGTGGGATGTGGGGAGGGTGCCACAAAGGAGGGGCACGGGGGCGACCGTCCTGACTGCAGCGTCCTCGTTCTCTTTGCAGGCATCCCTCAAGTAGGGGTGCAGCCTGGTGCTAAACCTCCCAAATTCGGTACGTACCCACCCGCGCTGCTTGGAACAGCTCTGGGCAGCAGGCTCCTGGCCTCCATCCCTGTCCCATGTGTGGCCCCTGGTGACCCGTTAGGGGGAGCTGGTGTGCTGTCACCCGTGGGTGCACAGTGCCACCCGGGCCACATCTCCTGGGCTTGCCGGGGACGTTTTCCTCTTGCTCTGCATTGGGGCAGCATCGTGCAGGGGCTGAGCCTGCTTGGGGTCTTCTCTCTCTGGGTGCTGTGGGATGGGTGCTGGAGTCGGGAGGGACTTTTTAGGCTCTCAGGGAGTGACAGGACAAGGGGGAATGGAGCAAAGCTGGAGGGGGGGAGATTCAGACTGGAGGGGAGGAGGAAGTTGTTGAGCATGAGAATGGCGAGAGCCTGAAATGGGTTGCCCAGGGAGGTGTTTGGGGCCAGATCCCTGGAGGTGTTTTTGGCCAGGCTGGCAGAGGCTGTGGGCAGCCTGACCTAGGGTAGAGTGTCCCTGGGCATGGCATGGGGGTTGGAACTGGCTGATCCTTGTCTGATCCCTGACTGGTTCTATGATTCTATGATCTAGGGTAGGGTGTCCCTGGGCATGGCAGGGGGGTTGGAACTGACTGATCCTTGTGGTCCCTTCCAACCCTGACTGATTCTATGACACCCAGAATTGGTGTCGGGGCCACTCCAGTGGGTCAAGCAGTGGCTGGGGGTGCCCTGAGGTGTGGGTGCTGGGTTGTGGGAGGGGCTGATGTTAAGGATGTCTTTCTGGCAGGTGTTCCTGGGGCTGGAGTCCCCGGAGTTGGTGGTGTCCCGGGAGTTGGTGGTGTCCCGGGAGTTGGTGGCATCCCAGGTAGGTGCTGAGGCCAGGCAGTGGGGATGTGCAAGGCAGAGGGATGCTCTTCCAGAGGGAGGTGGGGTCATGGAGGGGAGGGACAAGCACAGGCTGGGCTGAGGCGAGGAGGGGATCAGGAGCTGTGCTCACCTGAACTTCCCATCACAGGTGGCCTTGGAGTTGGTGGCCTTGGAGTTGGTGGCCTCGGAGTTGGTGGCCTTGGTGCTGGTGAGTGCTGCTGGCCCCTGGCGTTGGGGTTGAGGCACAAGGAATGGAGCAGGCTGCAGGCAGAGTGCCGAGAAGGGAAGGAGATGCATGGGATGGACTGGGTGTGGGATCTCCCCCTGGTCCCAAGGCATAGTCCCAGCCCCACGCTGCCCTGCCTGCTGCCTGCCCTTCTCCTGGGCTGTAATGGGCCAGGAATGCCATCCTGAGAAAGTACCATAGCACCAGGGTTGCCCATGGCATGGGGACAGGGGATGGTACTGTACCAAGTCCCCAACTGGCAGAGCTGCAGGTCCCTGCCTGAAGGGGACTCATGGTGGAGTCTGTGCTGACCTCCCCCCTCTTTGGGGCTGCACTGATCCACCCCTCTCTGACACAGGGGCCTTGTTTCCAGGAGCTGCTGGCAAACCTCCCAAGACAGGTAAGGAGCAGGGACACCTCCAGCTGGGTGAGCAGGAGGTGTGAGCCCCATCCCTGTCCCCATCCCTGTCCCCATGCTCCCTGCCCTCACCAGGCCTCTCCTATCCCACAGGTTTTGGTGTTGGGGGGCTGCAGCCAGGTGAGTGCCATGGTTTGGGGCTGGGGTGGGAGTGTGTCCCCATCACACTGTGCTTGTCCCTTGCTTGCTGTCCTCACCCTGCTGCTGTCCCCACACTGTGCATGCCACTGCCAGGGCGAGCACCCCAAAGCCAGGCAGGTGCCGTGGTGGGCATAGGAGCACTTGTAGTGGCTTCTGCATTGCACCAAAGCCTCCAGTTAGGGTGTCCCCAGCTGGGATGTCGCCAGCCAGGCAGGGCTGGGGTGGCACTGCTGTCACAGGCTGTCACTGGCTGTTGCTTTTTCCCCAGGAGCTGGAGTTCCCGGCTTTGGAGTGTCACCAATATTCCCAGGTACCATCTCCAGCTCTCTGCCTTGGCACACACCAGGGGCACATCTCACCAAGGCACTCACCCGGGGCACATCTTGGTGCCTTGGCACTCACCAGGGGCACATCTCACCAAGGCACTCACCTGGGGCACATCTTGGTGCCTTGGCACTCACTAGTGGCACATCTCACCAAGGCACTCACCTGGGGCACATCTCACCAAGGCACTCACCTAGGGCACATTTCAATGCCTTGGGACTCACTTAGGGCACATTTCAGTCCCTTGGCACTCACCTGGAGCACATTTCAGTTCCTTGGCTCTCACCCGGGGCACATCTCACCAAGATGCTCACTGAGGTCACATCTCGGTGCCTTGGCACTCATCTGGGGCACATTTCAGTCCCTTGGCACTTGCCAGGGGCACATCTCAATGCCTTGGCACTCACCAGTGGCACATCTCACCAAAGCACTCACCTGGGGCACATCTCAGTGCCTCAGCACTCACTTAGGGCACATTTCAGTGCCTTGGCACTCACCTGGGGCACATCTCAGTGCCTTAGCACTCACTTAGGGCACATTTCAGCCCCTTGTCACTCACCTGGGGCACATCTCAGTGCCTTGGCACTCACCAGGGCCAAATCTCAGTGCCTGGTTGGTTCACAGGGACGTACACAGCCCATGGAGCACAGGGATATGACCTCGGCTTGGGGAGGGGTCCAGGAGGCTGGGGGCACACAGGGCAGGGCAATGTGGGTGCCCTATGGGTGCCCTGTGGGTGCTGAGGGTTCCACTCTCCTTGCAGGTGGGGTTGCTGGCCAGCTGGGCTTCGGTGGTGAGTGTCCAGCCCCCAGACAGGGCTTTCTTGGGGGTGCAGGGGGTGCAGGGGGTGCATCCCTTGTACCCACCTGCTGGGCAACGTGGGGGGGGTCTCACTCATCCTGTTCTGTCTCTCCTCCTTCCAGGGAAGCCTGCCAAGACCTACGGAGGAGCCCTTGGTGCCCTCGGCTTTAGAGGTGAGTGAGTGACCTTTGCTGGAGGTGGTCTCCTGCTGCCCCTGCCCTTCTCCCAGGAGTCTGGGGAGGGGGCGTAGGGGTGGGGGAGGGCTCACCCCGTGTCTCCCCTCCCCGCGGCAGGCGGCGTGGGCTGCGCACAAGGGAAGTACTGCGGGAGGAAGCGAAAGTAACCTTCTGCCATCACCGATGACCTCATGAACTTTGGTGCTACTGCATGGTCCAGAATGTAAATCCCGAGCAAAGCTGAGACAGAACACACACCCCACACC
>VWZI01007857.1:43142-54815 GCA_013396835.1 Psilopogon haemacephalus
AGGGAGGAGGAGAGGGACAGGGACGGGGACGGGGACAGGCGGTGCGGCAGCACCTGCCCGCTCCCCGGTGGGCAGCGTCCTCCTGGAACTGGCATTAAGGAGACATAGTCGGGGGGTGGGGGTACAACGGGACCTGCCGCCCCCTGCCCCTCGCCCTGGCGCCGGGGAGATGCTGCCTGCGAGCCGCTGTGTGTCTGTCTGCCCCCCGCCGTGTCCCTGCGTGGGCAAGGGTCGGGGGGGGCCGCACTCGGGTAGCTCCGTGCCGAGCATCGGTCAAGCAGCAGTGCCTTGGCAAGTCCCCCGGTCTGCGGTGGCACTGCCAGGCTGGCCGGGCCCGCCTGCGGGGACAGTCGCAGGGAGCTTGGTCGCGCTGTGGAGCCGCTTCTGCCCTTACCGGCGGGGTCCGGAGCCGTTAATGTGCCCCCACCCCAGGAGCCTGCCCTGCTCCTGCTCGTCCTCCTCACTCCTACTTGCGGGGGGCAGTCCCCCAGGGGTCGCTCCTCAGGGCCACGTCCCCGCAGGGACCTTGAGGCACTTGCCATGCCCAGGGTGGGGATGCAGACGGAGGGTTGTGGCCGTGGCCCGCGTGGCACCGGTGTTGTGGCTGCCGGGACAAGTGCCCTCGGTGGGGACCGTGGTGGCCTTCCTTCCCTGGCAGCCGCCGTGGGAACGGGACCGCCACATTCCTCTGGAGCAGGACGCAGTGGACCCAGGGAGCAGCTGGCCCAGCGCGCTGCTGCCGGCTCCATGAGCCCCTTCCTGAAAGGCTCCAAACCGTGGCCTTGCTTGGGGACAGACGGATCCAGGCTTGGGGACATCTGAGGGGGAGGCTGACAGCTGTAGCTGGGAACTGGAGAGCAGCAGCTGCGCTCTGGTGGATGTGGGGTGAGCTGGGGCTGGAGCTGGGTGTGGATGAATCCAGAAGGACCCACAGAGGTGAAACTGATGCCCCTGACACCAGTGCCACATCCCTTTGTCCCCAGAGTGATCCATGGCTTGCCCGGTGAATCAGGATGAGCAATGATCCCTCTCAGTCTCTGCTCCTGACTCGTAGTCGGCAGGACCTTCCCAGCCATCCCCATGTGCTGAGATTCTGCCTTGTGTCTCCCCTGGACAGGTCCTGCTGTCACTTGTGGGGGGCTAACCACACATAGTCCCATCCCAGTGTCTGCACACAGGCACCTCCAGATCCTTCAACGTGAAGGGTTCCCTGCAGGAAAGGGGCAGGAGCTGCTGCTCTGAGGGTTCCCTGCAGGAATGGGTCTGGAGCTTCTGCTCTGAGGGTTCCCTGCAGGAAAGGGGCAGGAGCTGCTGCTCTGAGGGTTCCCTGCAGGAATGGGTCTGGAGCTTCTGCTCTGAGGGTTCCCTGCAGGAAAGGGGCAGGAGCTGCTGCTCTGAGGGTTTCCTGCAGGAGTGGGTCTGGAGCTTCTGCTCTGAGGGTTCCCTGCAGGAATGGGTCTGGAGCTGCTGCTCTGAGGGTTCCCTGCAGGAGTGGGTCTGGAGCTGCTGCTCCAGGGATGTTTGACAAGGCTTTCACCTTGTGTGCTTGCCTACCTGGTGCGGACATCCTGCCCAGCCCTGTGCCACTGCTTGCCTCTGCTCTTGCACTCAGTTTCCCAAGTGGAGTGCTGCTGACGGGGTGAGAGGAGCACTCTGACAAGAAACTCTGGCTTCAGCACAGCACCGGGGAGCATCCTGTGCATCTGAACACAGATGGGAGCAGGGACAGAGCCGGTGCCAGCTGCTCCTGGGGAGAGCCAGGTTGGTCCCAGCCGAGCTGGGCTTTGGTGGGGACCACCATGCCCTTGTCCCCCGTGGAGCCTGTGCTTCGGGGACAGGCTGTTTGTTAGCTCAGCTACCTTGCCGTGCGCATCCGAGTGTCACCTTTACGGGCTGGGGACGCCTTGGCTGGCCCAGCACCTTACCGGGGTATTCCTATCCTTCCCCCTGAAAGAAACAGACTGGGAAAACCTCATCCCATGGGAACACCGTGCCGGGCGGCGAGCCGCTAGCGGGCAGCCAGGGTTTCCCCGGCTCAGGCTTTACCCAGTGCCCCCGTGCCCCGCTCCGCCTCGGGCTTGTCACTGCGTGGGGAAGGTGAGATGCGGTGTGACAGGCGGGGACGAGGCAGCTCTTGTGTCACCTCGCTGGAGCTGCAGGGCCGGTGACAGCCCCGGCGCTGAGTGCCGGCTCGGGCGCAGCCGGGCGTGTAAGCCGCTTACGGGGGCACCGGTGCAGCCTTTAGGGCTCTGCTCGCCCTAAATCCTCCCCTCCTGCGGGCTCTGGTGGTTGGGAAGTGGAGAGAGCTCTGCTAGAGTGTGGTTTTGGGGGGGTGCCGAAGGGGCCTGGCGGGGTGCTGCAGCTTGTGATTACAGCTATCTGAAGGGTGGCTGGTCAGAAGGTGCCAGCCCCTTTCAGTGGGGTCCTGTGATAGGACGAGGGGCAACGGGCACCAACTGGAACCCAGGAAGTTCCACCTCAATGTGAGGAGAAGCTTCTTTGCTGTGAGGGTGCTGGAGGCCTGCAGCAGGCTGTTCAGAGAGGTTGTGGAGTCTCCTTCTCTAGAGGCATTCAAGACCCATCTAGACACATCCCTGTGCTGCTGCTCTGCTTTGGCAAGCGGTTTGGACTCCATCTCCAGAGGTCACTTCCAGCCCCTATGGTTCTGTGGGGGAAAAGGGGCTACAAAGACATCGAAGAGGCCCCTTAGGTGTGGTGTCTGCTGGGGATGGTGGCACAGTCCTGCCCTGGTGAGGTAGGGTGAGGACAGCAGGGTCTCTGCTGCTTGGTGTTGGATGGCTCCTTGGTGAACGCAGCCCTTCCAACTCCAGCTCTGTGCCTGAGCTGCTCTGCTGGGTTTGTGTGGTCAGCTTTTGGTAGTGGCAGGGCTACAGGAGTGGCTTCTGTTAGAAGGTGCTAGAAGCTTCCCCAGTGTCAGTCAGCTCCAAGACTGACCTGCTCCTGCCCGAGCCCAAGCCCATCAACAGTGCCTCTGGGGCAGTGTAGTTAAGAAGGGGGAAAAGTTACAGTGCAAGAACAAGGGGAGTGAGGGAGAAACCACTCTGCAGACACCAAGGTCAGTGAAGAATGAGAGGGAGGAGGTGCTCCAGTCACCAGAGGAACGAGGCTGTGACCCTGTGGGAAGCCTGCACTGGAGGAGGGTCCTGGCAGGACCTGCAGGGGATCCACACTGGTATAGTCTGTTCCTGAAGGATTGGCTCATAGAATCCTAGAATCAGTCAGGGTTGGAAGGGACCACAAGGATCAGTTCCAACTCCCCTGCCATGCCCAGGGACACCCTACCCTAGAGCAGGCTGCTCACAGCCTCTGCCAGCCTGGCCAAAAACACCTCCAGGGATGTGGCCCCAACCACCTCCCTGGGCAACCCATTCCAGGCTCTCACCACTCTCATGATCAACAACTTCCTCCTCACCTCCAATCTGAATCTCCCCACCTCCAGCTTTGCTCCATTCCCCCTAGTCCTGTCACTCCCTGAGAGCATAAAAAGTCCCTCCCCAGCTCTTTTGTAGGCCTCCTTCAGATACTGGACTCCTGTGGGACAGTCCCAACAGGAGCAGTTCGTGAAGAAGTGCAGCCCGTTGGAAGGACTCAGGCTGGAGAAGTTCATGGAGGACTGATGCCCGTGGGATGGACCCCATGTTGGAGCAGGGAGAGAGTGTGAGGAGTCCTCCTCCTGAGGGGAAAGGAGCAGCAGAGACCACAGTGTGATGAACTGATGAACTGACCACAACTGACCCCCCCCTCCCCACCCCATTCCCCATCCCCAGTGCCACCGGGAGGAAGGAGTCAGAGAATCGGGAGTGAAGCTGAGCCTGGGGAGGAGGAAGGGATGAGGGGAAGGGGTTTTAACAGTTGGGTTTATTTCTCATTACCCTGCTCTGACTTGATTGCTTAAAAAAAAACCAGCCTCATTTCCCCAAGTTAGATCTGTTTTGCCTCTGGTGGTAACTGCTGCCTGCTGTCTCTGTCCTTATCCTGGCCCACGAGAGCTTTTCCTCCTGTTTCCCCTGCCCTGTCCAGCTGAGGAAGGCAGCGATCAGGCTGTGGTGGGCACCTGGCATCCAGCCAGGGTCAAGGCGGCTGCTCTGATGCATCTTGACATGCATCAAGGTGAATCACCATCCCCGGTGACCTCGATCCTACCCTCGGCTCCTCCTGGGGCACCGTTAACCCTTTGCCTCCCCTCGCTCAGCCAGGGAAGCCGAGGCAGAACTACTGCAGAGCCTGAAAGGCTTCCCTGGGGTGGGCATCATCCCTGCTTTTCTCAGCTGGAGCCCCAGCCCCAGCAGTGACTTGGAGCCCTTGTTGAGGAACTTTGAAGTGCAAAATTGCAGAGTTTTCAAGCAGTCTTTCTGGGGAAACCAAATTTTTCCTCTCAAACAGGCTGAGAAGCTCTGCTGGGGTGGTTATGGGAGGCTCCAGGGAGAGGACCTGGTGTTCTGTGGAGGAACTTCTTTACTCTAAGGGTCCCAGAACACTGGAATAGGTTCCCCAGAGAGGCTGTGGAGTCTCCTTCTCTGGAAGCTTTCGAGGCCTGTCTGGATGTGAGCTGAGCTAGGTTGAATGGTCCTGCTCTGGCAGGGGGGGTTGGACTCGATGAGTTCTTTGGGTCCCTTTCAGCCCCTCACATCCTGTGATCCTGTGAGTCTTTTGCCCTTCTGGAGGAGGTTTTTTTTTGCCCTGTGATGGAGGAGGGTTTTTATACCCTGGGATGGGGGAGGTTTTGTTGCCCTGGGATGGGGGAGGTCTTTTGCCCTGGGATGGAGGAGGTCTTTTGCCCTGGGATGGAGGAGGTCTTTTGCCCTGGGATGGAGGAGGTCTTTTGCCCTGGGATGGAGGAGGTCTTTTGCTCTGGGATGGAAGAGGTTTTTTAGCCCTGGAATGGAGGAGGGTTTTTGTACCCTGGGATGGAGGAGGTATTTTTGCCCTGGGATGGAGGTGTTTTTTTTGCCCTGGGATGAAGGAATTTCCAAGGGTTCCTGGGCTGTAGCCAAGCTGTGGCTGTAGCCCAGGGGAGCTGTTGCTGGGTGTAGTGGTGGTGTTGCTGGTGGTGTTCATCCAGCTCCCCAGCACTTGCTATTCCACCTCTTTGGCCAGCAGTGCTTTGCTGGTCCTTGACAGCTCAGTAGCAGGACAGGAGCTGGGTTTGGCTCTCCCCTGCGCTGGTCCTGCCCCCAGCACCCACGGGGACTGTGCCTGGCTGCTGGGTGCCACGGTGCCTGCCCAGGGTGGAGTTATGCTAATGCTCGCTCCCCAGCCCTCGGCGCAGCCGGTGCCGCTCGCTCCGCATCCTCTCCTGGCCACGGGTGACACCGGCTCTGCCATGGCCACCACCGAGCTGCAGCCCGGGCAAGAGGTACGGGGACAGTGTCCCTCCCTGGTGGGGCGAGAGAGGGGACAGACAGGCACGGGGAGCCCCGGTTCACCCCAGTGCTCTGGGGAGGGCACCCGAGCGGATGCTCCATTCCTGGGGTGGCCTTGCTGGGGGCTGCACTTGCTGCGGGACCCCCACCCCGAGGATCTGTTGAGACCTCCTCGCCCCCATCGTGCAGCATCGCCGAGGCTCTCAGCTTCAGCGGGGTGGGTACTGAGGGGAGCCCCAAAGGGCTGCAGCCCCGCGGGACGGGGCTGGGGGTGCCCGGTGGTGATGGTGATGGTGGTGGCACCGGCACCAAGCTCTCATCTCTATGGGGCTCTGTGCTGTGCTGTGCTGGGGGGCTTGTGCTGAGCCTCCCTTCCAGAGTCGGAGTTGGCGAGGCAGAGGATGCTCCAGAGAGTGGTACACGGCAGGGAGGGGAACAGGGGGGGACCTCGCAGCCCTCTCCGTGGGGGCACCTGCCGCCCCCTCCTCCCCCCCCCAGCTTGGCACTGTGTCCCGCGGTGCCGGTGGCCGCAGGAGCAGCGGAGAGCAGGAGCGGGAGGGCGAGAGCAGCCCCCCGGCGCCGTGACCTTGTTTCCAGCCCGCTGAGCCGGTGCGTGTCGCCTTGCCGGCGGCACGGCTGAGCCCCGCCGATGGAGCGGGCACAGGGGATGGGGCGGGACACGTGTCCCCACGGAGGGCTCCGATCTCGGGGGTGGGGGGCACCGACCCCCTAGATGTCAGCCTGCAGGGTTGGGGGCTTCCCCGCACGCTGCGTGCCCGTCGTTGGGGGGGTCTGTGCCTGTGTCTTCTTGCTCACAGGGCTGCAGCCGGCTGGCACTTGCCCCGGTGATGCGCTGGGGACTCTGGTGCCCGCTGGCAGGAGGGCTTGTTCCTGTGGGACCCGCTGCCGGACGTGCCCTTGGGAACACGTCTCCTCCCACCCGTGCTTGTAAACAGGATGTGGAACCGTCCCAGTCCCAGCCTCTTCGTCCCTCACCCCACGGGGCCACCAGCTCGGGGACCACTCTGCCTGTCTCCTCCGATCCCTGCTGGGGCTGCCTGCCTGCAGCAGCTCTGGGGTGGGCAGAGCTGGGGTGAGGGAGTGTCGGGGTCCCGGTGCGTGTGAGAGGCCATGGCCATGAGGCTCGTAGCCCTCTCGCACCTCAGGTTGGTGATGGCTGTGGGACAGGTCCCCTGCCCTGCAGGGGTGGGAGTCGTTTGTGCCATCACCCGTGTGAGTGGGCAGGCGAGGGGTGCCCGGGCAGACACCTGCCCATCATCTGCCACCCCCCTGGGTCCGGCCCTCCTGCCAGCTCCTCCACTCTATATCCCTTCTTGGTGTCTCTCCTTCCTCCCTGGCACCCCCTCGCTGTCGTCCTGGCAGGCCATGAGGTGTGCGGGTGTCCTGGCTACCCCGGAAGACCCCGAGGAGCGGCAGGGTGCCCAGGGGAAAGCTCTCTGTCCCCCGGAGTGCCAGGAGCCGGCTGCCGTCCCTGTGCCACAAGCCGTAAGCGCCCAGGGTGCGTGGGACCGTGGCTGTCCCCACTGCCATCCCCACGGCTGACCCCGGGGTGGTGGCCGGTCCGACCTCTCCTTTCCATCCCTGCCGTCCTTGGGGTGCATGTGCCTGGCTGCTGCAGCTTGGGGGGGCTCGTGGTGCTAGGGTGGGTGACGCCAGCTGGAGCCGGCCCCGCCACCATCGGCGTTATCTCCTCCCTTGGTCCCCAGATAAAGCGCTTCCTGAAGGAGGACTCGGAGGAGGCTGAGCTGACCCAGTTCCTGCGGGATTGCCCCTCGGCCGACAGCCCCAGGAAGGTGGAGCCCCCCGAGAGCCGGCGGGAGGCCGCCCACCCCCCCTCCGGTGTGGGCAGGGTCCCCTCTGAGGAGTCTGCTGACGAGAGGGACTCCAGGATCTTCTCCCGGGCACGGCCCTCGGAGTTCCAGCAGCACATCGCCGCCCCTCCACCCCCCAGCCCCAACCGCCCACGGAGCCCCTGGGGGCAGCTGGACCCCTACGACTCCTCCGAGGTGCAGGATGCGTCCCGTGGGGGAGGGCTGGAGTGGGGCATGGTGTGAGGGGCTGCGGGAGTCGTGCTGGAGGATGGTCCCACTCTCCAAAATCTAAGGGGTTCAAGTAGGCACGGCCACATCCTACAGCACTCCAACCCTGGGGGATCCCTTAGGGGGATGGCAGTGGGGGAAGGGGTGGCCTGCCAGGATGAGGGCAGTGGGATGGTGGTGTCCCCCCTGTGCCACGTCCCCTGTGCCCACAGGATGACAAGGAGTATGTGGGCTTTGCCACGCTGCCCAACCAGGTCCATCGGAAGTCGGTGAAGAAAGGCTTCGACTTCACCCTCATGGTGGCAGGTATGGAGGGGCCCTGCCTGCTACAGGGCCCCAAAATCCCTGGAGGTGGGGGGCAGTGTGCCAGCTTCCCCTTCCTTACCCTTGTCCCCCTCATCCTAGGGGAATCTGGGCTGGGCAAGTCCACCCTGGTCAACAGCCTCTTCCTGACGGACATGTACAGAGACCGCAAGCTGCTGAACGCCGAAGGTGAGGAGGGCAAAGGTCCTAGTGGGGTGTCCTGGGCATCCTGGAGGAGGTGGCAGAGACCTGTGCCACCCCCAGGGTCTGCAGCCCTCCTCCTTGCCCAGCTCCAGGTCTCTGAAAGCATTGCCAGGCAGATCTCCAGCTGCCCGCTGGCACTGGGGACCACTCCAGGGCAGCAGAGACCTCCCCTGCCCGGCACAAGGAACCCCCCGTGGGGATTTTGTTCCTGCTGGGCAAACAAGCCCCAGCTTGTTGAGGATCTGCTGCTCTCCGGGAGACTGTGGGCAGTAGGGAGCCAGGGGGCAGAGCTGGCTCAGCTGCAACCAGGCTTTGACTGAATATCGCCCAAACTTGCCCAAATCCTCAGGGCTTGTTTGGAGGAGATTGTTTGCTTTGTTCTCGTCACTTGAAGCAAAAGCCTGACCCCTGTGGCCACACACAGGATGCGATGGGAGCGTTCTTGGGGCTGCAGGGACACGGAGAGGTTCTGGGAGTCAAGAGGCACCTGCAGTCCTGGAGCTATGGGGTCACAAGTGGGGGGTGCAGGCAGCCAAAAGTGCTCCCACAGTGGCCTTGAAGTATCTGAAGTGGCCTACAGAAAAGCTGGGGAGGGACTTTTTATGCTCTCAGGGAGTGACAGGACTAGGGGGAATGGAGCAAAGCTGGAGGTGGGGAGATTCAGATTGGAGGTGAGGAGGAAGTTGTTGAGCATGAGAGTGGTGAGAGGCTGGAATGGGTTGCCCAGGGAGGTGTTTGTGGCCACATCCCTGGAGGTGTTTTTGGCCAGGCTGGCAGAGGCTGTGGGCAGCCTGCTCTAGGGTAGGGTGTCCCTGGGCATGGCAGGGGGGTTGGAAGTGGCTGCTCCTTGTGGTCCCTTCCAACTCCGACTGATTCTATGATGCCCAGCTCCAGTAGCTCCCTGTGCTGCTGGAGCTGTCACAGGGGTGGTGGTGGTGGGATTGGAACTCAGGGTTGGGTGCACATCCACGTGGATGAGGGGGGCATAGCTTGGGGCATTGTAGATGCATAGGATGGTTTCGAAGGGACCTGAAAGATCCTCTAGTTCCAAGCCCCCTGCCATGGGCAGGGACACCTTCCACTAAACCAGTCCTCTCAGGGCCTCATCCAGCCTATCCCTGAATACCTCCAGGGATCCACATTCTCTTCTGGCAAGCTGTTCCAGTGTCTCACCACCCTCACTGGGGAGAATTTCTTCCTGACACGCAGCCTACAGCTACCCTCTTCCAGCTTAAAGCTGAATCCCAGTGCATGCCGAGGCTGATCCTGCAAAGCCACCCCAGCTTCCCGGGGTAGGGGTGACACCCAGGGGCTGCAGCATCTCCCCGTGTCACTCCCAGCATATCTCACCCTGAGTTCTTCTCACCCTCCCCCACCACGTTATGGGGGAGAGCCAATGTAGCCAGGAGAGGCAATGGCATCCTGGCCTGGATCAGGAACAGTGTGGCCAACAGGACAAGGGAAGTTATTCTGCCCCTGTACTTGGCACTGCTCAGTGCACATCTTGAGTACTGTGTCTAGTTCTGGGCCTCTCAATGCAGGAGAGATGTTGAGGTACTGGAACATGTCCAGAGAAGGGCGATGAAGCTGGTGAGGGGCCTGGAGCACAGCCCTGGGAGGAGAGGTTGAGGGAGCTGGGGGTGTGCAGCCTGGAGAAGAGAAGGCTCAGGGCAGGCCTCATTGCTCTCTACAACTACCTGAAGGGAGGTTGTAGCCAGGTGGGGTTGGGCTCTTCTCCCAGGCAACCAGCAACAGAAGGAGGGGACACAGCCTCAAGCTGTGCCAGGGCTGGTTCAGGCTGGATGTTAGGAGGAAGTTCTTGCCAGAGAGAGTGATTGGCATTTGAATGGGCTGCCCAGGGAGGTGGTGGAGTCCCCATCCTTGAAGATGTTGAAGAAAAGCCTGGATGGGGCACTTAGTGCCATTGGCTAGGGCTGGGTGCTAGGTTGGACTGGATGAGCTTGGAGGTCTCTTCCAACCTGGCTGATCCTATTCTATTCTATTCTATTCTATTCTATTCTATTCTATTCTATTCTATTCTATTCTATTCTATTCTATTCTATTCTATTCTATTCTATTCTATTCTATTCTATTCTATTCTATTCTATTCTATTCTTTCTATCCTATCCTGTTCTATCCTATCCTATTCCATTCCATTCCACCCCATGTCCCTTGCTGCTGCAGAACGCATCACGCAGACGGTGGAGATCACCAAGCACGTGGTGGACATCGAGGAGAAGGGGGTCAAGCTACGCCTGACCATCGTGGACACGCCAGGCTTTGGTGATGCAGTCAACAACACCGAGTGGTGCGTCCCACACAGGGGGCCTGGGGGTCTCTGCAGGGCTGGGCAACACCACTGTGGGTGCCGGCAGCTCTGAGATGCCTGCAGCTTCTGAGGTGATGCTGAGCCATGGGAAGTGTTGAGCTCGGGGTGGTGGGTCCATGGGAGGTACGGGGCTCCTGGCAAAGGATTCAGATGGTCACCTCCCACGCAGGGGGTCTGGGGGTCTCTGCGGGGCTGGGCAGCACCACTGTAGGTGCTGGTGGCTCCGAGATGCCCGCAGCTTCTGGGGTGATGCTGAGCCACAGGAAGTGTTGAGCTCAGGGTGGTGGGTCCAGGGGAGGTGCAGGGGTGCTGTCAAAGGATTCAGATGGTCACCTCCCACGCAGGGGGCATGGAGGTCTTTGTGGGGCTGGGCAACACCACTGTGGGTGCTGGTGGCTCCGAGGTGCCCTCAGCTTCTGGGGTGATGCTGAGCCACGGGAAGTGTTGAGCTCGGGGTGGTGGGTCCAGGGGAGGCGTGGGGGTGCTGGCAAAGGATTCAGATGGTCACCTCTCTGCTCCCCACCCTGCCCCCAGCTGGAAGCCAGTGGCTGACTACATTGACCAGCAGTTCGAGCAGTATTTCCGTGATGAAAGCGGCCTGAATCGCAAGAACATCCAGGACAACCGCGTCCACTGCTGCATCTACTTCATCTCGCCCTTTGGCCACGGGTATGGGCAGCCCCTGCCTGACTCGCCGGGATGGGGGGTGCTGGGGAAGGGGCGTGGTGGGACAGTGCTCACCAGGCTCCCCCCACCCCTCCAACCGCAGCCTCCGGCCCCTGGACGTGGAGTTCATGAGAGCCCTGCACCAGCGGGTGAACATCGTGCCTGTGCTGGCCAAGGCTGACACCCTGACCCCCACCGAGGTGGAGCGCATGAAGAACAAGGTAAGGGCAGGCTGCAGCCTGCAGACCTCTCACTGGGTACCAGGGGATGGCACTGCCCTGGGGACTGGGGTCTTTGCTTGGCTGGAGGCTCTTTCCAGCCCCTGCCTGGGCTTAGCCATGGAGCATCACAACTCACAGCACTGTAGAGTGTGTGGCTACCAAAGGAGCATTCCCCTGGTGCTCATCTGGGAGCTGGAAGGGTGCAGGAGGCTGTCCATGGCATCTAGTGTCAGGGGAGGTGTAGGCTGGATATTAGGAAGAAGCTCTTGCCAGAGGGAGTGATTGGCATTGGAATGGGCTGCCCAGGGAGGTGGTGGAGTCCCCATCCCTGGAGGTGTTCAAGCAAAGCCTGGATGGGGCACTTAGTGCCATTGGCTAGGGCTGGGTGCTAGGTTGGACTGGATGAGCTTGGAGGTCTCTTCCAACCTGGCCTGTTCTACTCTTTCTTTTCTTTTCTTTTCTTTTCTTTTCTTTTCTTTTCTTTTCTTTTCTTTTCTTTTCTTTTC
>VWZI01007860.1:1453-11939 GCA_013396835.1 Psilopogon haemacephalus
GATTTTTTTTTTTTTTTTGCACAGCCTGTGGAGGCAAAAGCCTATCTGCTGAGCTGGAGCATGGTACAACCCTAAGTGAAGCATCTGTTGAGGGTATTTCCAGGGACCATTGCCTTCACAACCCTTTTACCTTACACTGAGGTTGCAGGCAAGAGGAGGAGGCACAGTCCCTGGCACTGCACTGCAATTGACTGCTCAGACTGTGCCCTGGTGGCCAAGAAAGCCAAGGGGATCCCGGGGTGTATTAAGCAGAGTGTGTCCAGCAGATCAAGGGAGATTCTCCTACCCATCTACTCTGCCCTGCTGAGACCTCCTCTTGTGTACTGCCTTCAGTTTTGGGCTCCCCAGTTTCAGAGGGGCAGGGATCTGCTGGAGAGGGTCCAGCAGAGGGCTAGAAAGATGATGAGGGTACTGGAGCACTGCCTGATGAGGAGAGACTGAGGGACATGGGGCTGCTTAGTCTGGAGAAGGAGATTTTTTAGACTGAGAGGAGATTTAATCAATGTCTATAAATATCTGAGGGCTGAGGGTCAGGACTTGGGGGGACAGGCTCTGCTCACTTGCTCCCTGGGGTAGGTCAAGGAGCAATGGATGGAAGCTGCAGCACAGGAAGTTCACCTCAAATGTGGCCCTAGGAGACCTCAGTCTCAGCCCTAATGAGACCCCATTTGAGTACTGCCTGCAGTTTTGGGCTCCCCAGTTGAAGAGGCCGGGGGTCTGCTGGAGAGTGTCCAGCGGAGGGCTAGAAAGATGATTAGGGGACAGGAACACTGCCTGATGAGGAGAGGTTGAGGGACCAGGGGCTTTTTAGTCTGGAGAAGGAGTTTTTTAGACTGAGAGAGGATTTAATCAATGTCTATAAATATCTGAGGGCTGAGGGTCAGGAGTGAGGGGGACAGGCTCTGCTCACTTGCTCCCTGGGATAGGACAAGGAGCAATGGATGGAAGCTGCAGCACAGGAGGTTCCAGCTCAACACAAGGGGCAACTTCTTACCTGTAAGGGTCACAGTAAACAGGCTCCTCAGAGAGGTTGTGGAGTCTCCTCTGGAGCCTTTCAAGACCTGTCTGGATGTGTTGCTGTGTGACCTGAGCTAGATTGTCTGGTCCTGCTCTGGCAGGGGTGGTTGGACTCGATGATCTCTTTGGGTCTCTTCCAACCCCTGACATCCTGGGATCTTGTGAATCAGAGCCTGGGGTGCAAGATCCATCTGGAGCTGAAGCCTGGAGCAAAGCTCCTAAAAGACAGCAGGAAGGTACTACTGAGCCCACAGATTATGAAGCTAATCTCAGTCCTTTTACTGTCTGTAGAAACAGAGTTCTACTAACAAGAATGTGCCAGAGCAGATCTTCACATTCTGCAAAAATTCTCTCCCTCCCCACTTAATAACCCCTGTCACCAGAGATGTCCCCAGACAGGGCAGGGAGGCTGTGCACAGCAACCAGCAAGCACTGCCCCAGTCTCCATCCTCATCCTTCTTAAATCTGGCTCATATTTCTTCTTATCTTGGCACCATGAAGCCCAACTCCTGTGAATCCCTTCCTGCTCCAGATCAAATGGTCTCTCTGAGCCTCAGCTGCCTGCCTGGATGCTGCTGTCCCCCTTGGGCAGATCTTCACCCTTTGGTGATCCTGTGATCTTGCCTGCAGATGGCTGGTCCTAGGGAAGGCTACAGACTCCTCACCCTCTCCAAGGACCCTGGCTTTGAGTTCTCCTCTGAGCCATTTCCCCAAATGCAGGCCTTGGGATACTGCAATGCTTTGTTTCCTGGGAGTCTGCTGTCTGGATGTGTCTGGATGGCAGAGAAAGGAAGAAGATTTTTTTTCTGAGCCTTGATGTTTCTATGCTGCAAGTACCAAACAGCTCTGGTGGTGCTTTGGATACATCAGACAGATGTGGGTAGGAATAAAGGAGTGGAAAGATGGATGCTAGGAATGAAGGCATGGATGAGTGAGTATCAAGATGAGTGTGGCACAAGATAGACCAAGGTTTGCCCATCAATTGTGGCATCTCTTGTTCCACTTAAGGCACTGCTGCTGCTGGGGACTATCTCAGGAACAGTGTGGCCAGCAGGACAAGGGAGGTTATCCTTCCCCTCTACTTGGCACTGGTCAGCTCTGGGGCTGCTTTGGATACATCAGATAGATGTGAGTAGGAATAAAGGAGTGGAAAGGTGGATGCTAGGAATGAAGGCATGGATGAGTGAGTATCAAGATGAGTGTGGCACAAGATAGACCAAGGTTTGCCCATCAATTGTGGCATCTCTTGTTCCACTTAAGGCACTGCTGCTGCCAGGGACATATTTCTTCTTATCTTGGCACCATGAAGGCCAACTCCTGTGAATCCCTTTCTGTTCCAGGTCTCTCTGAGCCTCAGCTGCCTGCCTGGATGCTGCTGTCCCCTGTCCCCCTTGGGCAGATCTTCACCCTTTGCTGCTTCTCTCTCCTTTCATGTAAGACTGTAGATTACTTTCCTGATGAAATGTGTGCTGGCAATCCCAATCATCTGCCTGCAGGACACGGAGCTCCTAGCAGATGTGTTGCCAGCATCCACACTTCCATCGCTCCACTGTCTGCCGCTGCCCCTTGGATATTAAAAATCACCTGGAGCGATGCTTCCTCACTGCTCCCTGCTTCCTCCTCTGGTCTGTCACTGTCTAAGCCTCTTGACAGGCGATTATTTGGTCACTGAAGCCAGGGAAGCTGGGCTACAGGAAACGAGTGCCTCCTTAAATAAGCACACAGCCTGAATTAGAGAGGATTTCTCGCTGGACGAGCAGACTCTTTGGGGATTGCATCACTAAGCTGCATTATGGCTTTGTGGGCAGACTCTGGCTGTGTGTGGCTGATGGCCTTGTTCAATGCAGATGGTCAGCCCTCGTTCCTTCCTGAAAGCAACCAAGCACATGCTTAGCCTGAGTCATCTTTGAGCTCCCTCTGGCCCATGGCCACGGTTTCTTGGTACCACATGGTGGGAAAGGCTCAGGGTTGTCTGTGGCTGTGTTGATGCACCTTGTGCTGCTTTGAACTAATTGGAGAATTGGAGTGAGAAATTAGACTATTGGCTGAGAGAGGAAAAGACAGGATGTCACTTCACCCAGAGCTTTACTGAGAAAGAAAAAACAATTGTTTTAAAAGTGTAACCCAAACATAGATAGGGCAGGGGGTTTCAGACCTCGCTGGGCTGTGGCTGCTCCTTGCATGGTCTCCTTAGCCTTGGTAGCTAATTCTCAGTAATTCTACTAACTTCTTTCCTACTGCTAACCCGCCCCCTGGCTGATCTACCTCACCTTATCTTCAGCATCAACAGGTGGTGAGATAAGATTGGGGAAGGGGGGAAAGGTGGTAGGGGGTGGTTGGTTACCCCTCTTGGGGATCAGGGCCCCAGCTGGAGCAGCAGCAGGGCAGCTCTCTTCTCTCTGTCAATCAGGTGCCTCTCTTCTAGGGAAAAAAAAAAACCAACAAACTATTTTCTGTCCCATTATATAAGATGGATAATATAAGCAGCTAAAAAAAAGGTAACATCAAATGCTGGGAGTCCAAAACAGGGCTTTTATTTTTGACGTGCACTTTGTTGTCCCGATTAAGGCACTGCATTCTGTGGCTTAAAGAACTAATTCTGGGAGCTGTAATCCCAGGTGGAAACATTTCTGCTCCCCACCAATCTCCTCTCTCTCACACACGCAAGCCAGGGATCTCCAGGCCAGGCAGTCTCACCTCTGTACCCAGTAAGATCATGGAGCAGATCCTCCTGGAGACACTACTGAGACAGGAGAACAGTGAAGAGGTGATTGGGTGCAACCAGCATGGCTGCACCAAGGGCAGATCCTGCTTGACACAGCTGGTGGCCTTCTATGAACAGGTCACAACATGAATAGCTGAGGGGCAGCAACTGCTGGCATTGACCTGGAGCTGAGCAAAGCCTTTGACACTGTCCCACACCACATCCTGGTCTCCAAGCTGGTGACACATGGGTTTGATGGGTGGAGCACCAGATGGATACAGACCTGGCTTGATGGCTGCACCCAAAGAGTGGCTGTCAATGGGTCCATGTCCAAGTGGAGACCAGGGACAAGCAAAGTCCCTCAGGGATCAGTCCTGGGACCAGTCTTGTTCAACATCTTTGTGGGTGCCATGGACAAAGGCATTGAGTGCAGCCTCAGCAAGTTTGCTGATGACCCCAAGCTGTGTGGTGCAGCAGACAGGCTGGAGGGCAGGGATGGCATCCAGAGGGACCTGCACAGGCTGCAGAGGTGGGCACAAGCAGACCTTAGGAGGTTCAACAAGGCCAAGTGCAAGGTCCTGCAGCTGGGTCGAGGCAATCCCAAGCACAAATCCAGACTGGGCAGTGACTGGCTGTGACTCTGTGACTCTTCAACACATCCAGGCTGGGTGACTCCACCACCTCCCTGGGAAGCTCATTCCAGTCCCTAACCACTCTCTCCAGAAAAAACTTTTTCCTAATGTCCAATCTAAACCTCCCCAGCCTCAGCTTGAGGCCATTCCCCCTTGACCTGTCTCCAATTACCTATGAGAAGAGCCCAGCAGCAACCTCTCCACAATGTCCCTTCAGGTAGTTGTAGACAGCAATGAGGTCTCCACTCAGCCTCCTCTTCCTCACACTAACCATACCCAGCTCCCTTATTCACTCCTCATCAGATTTACTCTCCAGGCCCTTCCCCAGCTTGGTTGCCCTCCTCTGGACCTGCTCCAGCACCTCCACATCTCTCTTGTATTGTGGTGCCCCAAAACTGAGCAGAACCCTCGAGGTGTGGCCTCACCAAAGCCGAGACATGCTGTGACCTTCATTATGGGCATAGAGCAAAGCCCAGACACAGGCAGAGCCCCTCAAATCCCCTTTGAGTATTGCAGACTGCTTAATCCCTGCCCACAGCAGCTGCTTGGCCAGGTGAGCACCCTCCACGCAGTCAAGCCTTGGTGTGTGACGTGTGGGGCAGCTTTGCCACTAAGCAATCTTCCAGCTGAGCTCTGTGGAATTTGTTAGCTGCCCTCATGCTTGCATCTGGAGTATTTGTCTCCCTTCAGGTCCAGCCTCCTGAAAGAGTCCAAAGGGAATTTATGCTGCTTGCAGGAGCTGCTCTCGAGATGGAGCCAGGATGGATTCACAAGGTCTTGTAATGACAGGACAAGGGGGAATGGGTTTAAACTGGCAAAGGGGAGATTTAAACGGGATGTTAGGAGGAAATTCTTCGCAGTGAGGGTGGTGAGACACTGGCACAAGTTGCGCAGGGAGGTTGTGGCTGCTCCCTACCTGGGTTGCTCAGGAAGGTGGCCGGGGCCACATAGAATCATAGAATGGTTTCGGTTGGAAGAGACCTCAAAGATCATTCAGTTCCAACCCCCCTGTGCCATAGGCAGGGACACCTCCCACTAGATCAGGATGCCCAAGACCTCATCCAGCCTGGCCTTGAACACCTCCAGGGAGGGAGCAGCCACAACCTCCCTGGGCAACCTGTGCCAGTGTCACATCAACCTCACTGTGAAGAACTTCCTCCTAACATCCCATTTAAATCTCCCCTCTGCCAGTTTGAACCCATTCCCCCTTGTCCTGTCATTACAAGTCTTTGTGAACAGTCCCTCCCCAGCCCTCCTGTAGGCAAAAGGAGTGAGATCCCAGAGGCCAGAGGTGCTGTCAGTTGCAGTAAGGAAAAGAGACCATGGGACACCCTGACCATATTCCACAGTCTCTAGGAGACAAGCTTAGAGTATCCCCAGTGCATCTCTGCCTCTGCTGCAAAGCATTTCCCTGCCAACAGCTCACTTGTAAGGGAGAGAGTCTAAGAGATGGACCCAGAGCAGCACTGATGAGCTGGGTGAGAGCAGGACCAGCACCCTGCCTTGAGATATAGCTCACCCCTGGGGACAGGTTTCCCCTGGACAGCACACATCCCTCCCTCTCTGTCCTCAGCCCTGCCCTGTCGTTCACCTTTCCATCTTCCCTTCCCTCCTTCAGCTCCAGATAATCTCATTAGGTAAATCGATGTCAAGCCTCTGCTAAGCACTGTCACCACTGTCCTTTGCCTGGGCTACAATCCCACCCTCACTGGGGAGACACACACAAAGAGCACAGTCAGGTCTGCATCGGCCTTGCTGGAACCTTCATCGTTTGCTTTGGAAAATTCCCTCTGGGGACACGGAGAGATTGCAAACCTGGCCCCAAGTCAGGAATTGTCCCCACCCAGGGGCAGCTGAGAAGCGTGGAAGAAACTGCCTGAAAACAACTGATGAAACACAAATCTCTGCTTCTAGGATAAAAGAACCTCTAGGACGGAGCAGGAGTCACAGGATCACAGGATGTCAGGAGTTGGAAAGGTACCCAAAGAGATCACAGGATCACAGGCTGTAAGGAGGTGGAAAGGTACCCAAAGAGATCACAGGATCACAGGCTGTAAGGAGGTGGAAAGGTACCCAAAGAGATCACAGGATCACAGGCTGTAAGGAGGTGGAAAGGTACCCAAAGAGATCACAGGATCACAGGCTGTAAGGAGGTGGAAAGGTACCCAAAGAGATCACAGGATCACAGGCTGTAAGGAGGTGGAAAGGTACCCAAAGAGATCACAGGATCACAGGCTGTAAGGAGGTGGAAAGGTACCCAAAGAGATCACAGGATCACAGGCTGTAAGGAGGTGGAAAGGTACCCAAAGAGATCACAGGATCACAGGCTGTAAGGAGGTGGAAAGGTACCCAAAGAGATCACAGGATCACAGGCTGTAAGGAGGTGGAAAGGTACCCAAAGAGATCACAGGATCACAGGCTGTAAGGAGGTGGAAAGGTACCCAAAGAGATCACAGGATCACAGGCTGTAAGGAGGTGGAAAGGTACCCAAAGAGATCACAGGATCACAGGCTGTAAGGAGGTGGAAAGGTACCCAAAGAGATCACAGGATCACAGGCTGTAAGGAGGTGGAAAGGTACCCAAAGAGATCACAGGATCACAGGCTGTAAGGAGGTGGAAAGGTACCCAAAGAGATCACAGGATCACAGGCTGTAAGGAGGTGGAAAGGTACCCAAAGAGATCACAGGATCACAGGCTGTAAGGAGGTGGAAAGGTACCCAAAGAGATCACAGGATCACAGGCTGTAAGGAGGTGGAAAGGTACCCAAAGAGATCACAGGATCACAGGCTGTAAGGAGGTGGAAAGGTACCCAAAGAGATCACAGGATCACAGGCTGTAAGGAGGTGGAAAGGTACCCAAAGAGATCACAGGATCACAGGCTGTAAGGAGGTGGAAAGGTACCCAAAGAGATCACAGGATCACAGGCTGTAAGGAGGTGGAAAGGTACCCAAAGAGATCACAGGATCACAGGCTGTAAGGAGGTGGAAAGGTACCCAAAGAGATCACAGGATCACAGGCTGTAAGGAGGTGGAAAGGTACCCAAAGAGATCACAGGATCACAGGCTGTAAGGAGGTGGAAAGGTACCCAAAGAGATCACAGGATCACAGGCTGTAAGGAGGTGGAAAGGTACCCAAAGAGATCACAGGATCACAGGCTGTAAGGAGGTGGAAAGGTACCCAAAGAGATCACAGGATCACAGGCTGTAAGGAGGTGGAAAGGTACCCAAAGAGATCACAGGATCACAGGATGTTAGGAGTTGGAAAGGACCCAAAGAGATCAGGATCACAGGATGTCAGGAGCTGGAAAAGTACCCAAAGAGATCACAGGATCACAGGATGTCAGGAGCTGGAAAGGTACCCAAAGAGATCACAGGATCATAGGCTGTAAGGAGTTGGAAGGGACCCAAAGAGGTCACAGGATCACAGGCTGTAAGGAGTTGGAAAGGTACCCAAAGAGATCACAGGATCACAGGATGTTAGGAGTTGGAAAGGACCCAAAGAGATCACAGGATCACAGGATGTTAGGAGTTGGAATGGACCCAAAGAGGTCACAGGATCACAGGATGTTAGGAGTTGGAATGGACCCAGTGAGATCACAGGATGTTAGGAGTTGGAAGGGACCCAGTGAGATCACAGGATGTTAGGAGTTGGAATGGACCCAGTGAGATCACAGGATGTTAGGAGTTGGAAGGGACCCAGTGAGATCACAGGATCACAGGCTCTAAGGAGTTGAAAAGGACCCAAAGATGTCACAGGATGTCTGGGGTTGGAAAGGACCCAAAGAGATCACAGGAGCACAGGATGTCAGGACTTGGAAAGGACCCAAAGAGATCACAGGATACCAGAGGTTGGAAAGGACTCAAAGAGATCACAGGATGCTAGGGGTTGGAAGGTACCCAAAGAGGTCACAGGATGTTAGGAGTTAGAAAAGACCCAAAGAGATCATCAAGTCCACCCCCCTGCCAGAGCAGGACCAGATAATCTAGCTCAGGTCACACACAGACAGACACATCCAGACAGGCCTTGAAAGTCTCCAGAGAAGGAGACTCCACAACTTCTCTGGGGAATCATAGAATCATAGAATGGTTTAGGTTGGAAAGGACCTCAAAGATCATCCAGTTCCAGCCCCTCTGTGCCATAGGCAGGGACACCTCCCACTAGAACAGGTCACTCAAGACCTCATCCAGCCTGGCCTTGAACACCTCCAGGGAGGGAGCAGCCACAACCTCTGGGTTCTGAGGAGAGCAGAGCAAAGGGGCAGAACCCCCTCCCTTGCCCTGCTGCCCACAGCTGCTCTTGCTGCAGCCCAGCACACAGTTGCTGTCTGAGCTGCACTCATACTGCAGCCTGATTTTGAGCTTTGCCTCACCCCAGACCCCCAGGTCCTTTTCCTCAGGGCTGCCAGAGTCCTATGTGCAGTTCTGGAGCCCCTAATACACGAAGGACTTCAAACTGTTGGAGTGAGTCCAGAAGAGGCCACGAAGATGCTCAGAGGGCTGCAGCAGCTCTGCTGTGAGGAGAGGCTGAGAGAATTTGGGCTTTTCAGCCTGGAGAAGAGAAGGCTTCAAGGAAACCTTGAAGTAGCCTTCCAGTATCTGAAAGGGCCCTACAGGAGGGCTGGGGAGGGATTGTTCACAAGGTCTTGTAATGACAGGACGAGGGGGAATGGGATTTAAACAGAGGGGAGACTGAAACTGGATGTTAGGAGGGAGTTCTTTGCAGTGAGGGTGGTGAGACACTGGCACAGGTTGCCCAGGGAGGTTGTGGCTGCTCCATCCCTGGAGGTGTTCAAGGCCAGGCTGGATGAGGCTTTGAGTGACCTGTTCTAGTGGGAGGTGTCCCTGCCTATGGCACAGGGGGGCTGGAACTGGATAAACTTTGAGGTCCCTTCCAGCCTAAAGGTTGTGGTTGCTCCCTCCCTGGAGATGTTCAAGGCCAGGTTGCATGAAGCCTTGAGTGACCTGTTCTAGTGGGACTTGTCCCTGCCTATGGCACAGGGGGGCCGGAACTGGATGATCTTTGAGGTCCCTTCCAGCCTAAACCACTTTGTGATTCCTGTCTGTGCCATTCAGCCTGGGTGTGCAGGGGACAAGCTGGAGGCTGATCACAGTGGGAATGCTGAGACATGCTCTGCTTTCCAGATGAGGCAGCTGTATTTTTTTTTGACTCCTCCTTTCATTCTATCAGCCAAATCCTCCCCTTGCCCTGCTCTCCATGATGTTTGAAGTGTCAGGGATGACAGCAAAGGGAAGTCAATCAGATGTGCAAAGGCCTATTGGAGATAATGGCCAGGCTGTCTCCCAGAGAGTTTTCTCTGCTTGGCTGGGTCATCTTGCAGATGGGAACATCATCAAAGTGATGCCACCAACTTCTCTGTGGTCCTTCCTTCCTTCTGAGCAGAAATGGGCTGAGAAACAGATCTGAAGAAGTCATGGGGGAGAAAAAAAAAAAACACCAGCTGGCCATTGCCTGCCAGAGAGGGAGGGATGCACAGGGAGTGTGGATAGCTATGGATGTGCTCAGAAGGTTTCTGTGAGCGAGTTAAAGAGAAGAGAAAAGTCAGGCACAGTGTGAGAATGAGCAGCAAGGACATCATCTGGAGCAAAAGAGGTCTGGAGTGGTTATGTGTACCCTCTTTATATGGCATGAGTGCTTGCCCATGAGGACGGTCAAGCAGCTGGACACCTGCACAGGAGGGCAGTGCAGTCTGTCCTTGGAGGATTTTAAGACCTGGATGGATGAAACCCTGAACACCCTGGTCTGGAGGGCAGCAGGTTGCACGTAGAGACCTGCTGAACTGCAGTCCCATGACCCCAAGAACACAGCACCCAAGAAGACAGACTCCTGAACTGCTTTCTGGCTTGAATCATCCCACGACCCCAAGGACACAGGACCCAAGAGGACAGAGGGAAAATGTCATCAGCAAACTTGCTGAGGGTGCCCTCAATGCTTTTGGGTGCCATGGACAGAGGCATTGAGTGCAGCCTCAGCAAGTTTAGTGATGACCCCAAGCTGTGTGGTGCAGCAGACAGGCTGGAGGGCAGGGATGGCATCCACAGGGACCTGGACAGGCTGCAGAGGTGGGCACAAGCCCATATTCAACAAGGCTAAGTGCAAGGTCCTGCAGCTGGGT
>VWZI01007862.1:8158-42652 GCA_013396835.1 Psilopogon haemacephalus
TTTTTTCCCAGTAATTTTCTCTGCACATGCTGCTCACCAGGATCTGGTGGGACAGCTCCAGTAATGTCGCTCTGCTGCTGGATTGCTCAGGTTTGTATCTCGTGCATAGCCACAGCAATGCTCCCAGCTGCATCAGTCTCTTTGCAGGTGTGAGGGAGCTGATCCTGCTGACCCTCCTCCCCTTTCACAAGATGCCTCCGTGCCTTGCCTGAAACCAATGCTATTAAATCTCACCTCTTCAAACTTCAGCCCATTCACTCTCATACTATCACTACGAGCCCTTGTGAAAAGTCCTTTCCAGGCTTTCTTGCAGACCCCCCCTCAGGCACTGAAAGGCTGCTCTAAGTTCTCCCTCACAACCTTCTCTTCTCTGGGCTGAACCTCCACAACTCTCTCAGTCTGTCCCCACACAGGGCAGGTTCTCCAGCACTCTGATCATCTTTGTGGCCCTTCTCTGGGGGCCCTGGTGGCTCCAGCAGCTCCATGTCCCTCTAATGCTGGGGGCACCAGAATGGGACATGGAGCTCCAGGTGGTAGCTCTGATGTTGAAGGAGATGTTGGACTGGGGAGAATGCCACTGTAATGTGCTAACTTCCTTACTGTATGTTAGTCACTCTTTAGATAGCCTCTCTAGATCCCCTAAGAACAAGATCTGTGTGCTAGGGCACACATTTCTGTTTCCATTTAGCAGGAAGACAGGATGCTGGGTTTGTATTCAAAACTCTAATGAACAACAGCAACATGATCAACCCAAGTGAACAAAGTATCCTTCAGAGGAAGACTGTGCTGGGTATCAGCTCTACAATTCTCTTTTGGTCCTTCCCTTGACTACTGAACCTACAACTGTAAACTGACCCTTTCTCAATGCATCCTTAAGAAAAGTACAAGACACATCCTAAAGACACTGATATACTGGAGCAGTTCCAGAGAAGGGCAATAAAGCTGGTGAAGGGTCTAGAGAACAAGACTTGTGAGAAGCAGCTGGAAGAACTGATGATATTTAGCCCAGAGAAAAGGCGGCTCAGAGGAGACATTACTGTTCTCTACAACTCCCTGAAAGGAGGTGGTAGTGAGATGGGGTTCAATCTATTCTCTCTAGTATCAGGTGATAGAAAAGAAGAAATGGTGTTTGTCCTTGATATGCCAAGATCATTTTTGAGAGGTTATGCTGGTTTGAACTAATTAGACGATTTTAATGAGAAATTAGACCACAGGCTGAGAAAGGAAAACATTCCAGTGTCTCCTTCACTCATTTGTTTACTGAAATTGTATAAATGTTAGAACCAAAATGTAGATAACTAAGAGCTGTTTGAGCCATGCTGGATGCTGCATCTCCCTCTCCCTTCTTAGCTGGATCTGTGTAACTTCATTAACAAGCTTCAGCTAATAACCCCCCCTGGCCGATCTACCTCGCTTACCTGGCATGTAAGATAGTGGGGTAAGATTGGGAAGTGGGCAAACAGTGGTAGGGTGGTTGGAAACCATTCTTATGGACTCTGATCTCTGGGACAGGTGTGATGTTTCTGTATTACCTTGTTATTATATCTGTAAATGTACATAATATATCGTAAATATCTGCTTGTATATTGCGCAAAGCTGTAACATAAAGCTTCATTCCTTAACTTCCAGCAGTCTGAGTCTAGCCTGGGCAATTTCAGAGTTGGGGGGGTGGGGGGTGGAGTGGGGAACTCCCAAACCACCACAGAGAGGAAAAAAACAACTTTCCAGATGCCTTCTCCTTGCTTACCCATCTTCTTGCCTTAAAACTAAGCACACATTATGCTAAAAAGGGATCAGAAGCTGTAGCTTTGTAGACTGCAGAGTCCTTTGGGTGGGTTAATCAAGAGAGTGTAAACAGAGCATGGAGCTCCTGTGGTGACTTCATGCATTCCAAAAGGCACTAAGCATTTTTAATACGGTTACATTACGATATCAGAGTCCTGTGTATGGACCCAGGAGACTGAGAGCAGTTCAGTCTCGTATTCAAATTGAAGTTGACCTTACTGCTTTGTCTCTGCCTTGGTATTTTTCTGTACTGCCTACTCTGAGTCATTTGATTCTTGCGATTCCTCACTTGACGTCAATATCCAAAAAGAGGAGTTGCACTTTTTCTTTTTGCCATTAGAACTTTCTGATTTGAAATTGTCACTGATTACAAGGAAAACAAATTAAAATTCCCTTGGCTTCCCAAACTTCTCCTCACAAAGTACACTTCTGTACTTCTGCCACTAAAATAATAGTTTAACTGGAGCCTAATTAAAAAATTAAGACCAAAATGGGCTTCAATGCAGCATCACAAACAGATGCAGGATCACCTAGGGCAGGTCACACATGAGTGCATCCAAGCAGGCTTTGAAAATCTCTAGAGACACCACAACCTCTCTGGGCAGCCTGCTCTAAGGCTCCAGCACCCTCAGAGCAAAGAAGTGTCTACTCATGCTGAGGTGGATTTTCCTGTGGTTGAACTTAGGTCCATTGCCCCTTGTCCTATCACTGAAACAAGACGACCTCCATCCTCCTGACAGCCACCCCTCAATGTAGACATTGATAAGGTCTCCTCTGAGCCTTCTCACCTCCAGACTAAACAGCCCCAGGGCTCGTAGTCTTTCCTCATAAGAGAAAAGGCCCTTAACCATCCTTGTAGATCTCTGTTGAACTTTCTCCAGAAGTTTCCTGTCCATCTTAATCTGGGGAGCACAAAACCATACACAATATTCCAGGCATGGTCTCACTAGGGCTGAGCAGAGTGGCAGAAGAACCTCCATCAGCCTGCTGGACACACTGGTCTTACTGCACTCAAGTATATTTTTTGGCTTCTTGGCCACCAGGACACATTACTAAACCATGGAGATCCTATTATCAACCAAGACTCCAAGGTTCTTTCCTGTGAAGCTACTCCCCAACAGGTCACCCCTCACCTGTACCGGTGCACGACTCTACACTTGCTGCTGTTGAACTTTCTAAGTCTCATCTTTAATCTGCATTTTAAAAATGGCTGTTGGCTGGAAAGTTGAGGTAACTCATGGAAATTCAGAGAAGACTAATTCCTACCAAAGCACTGAGCTTTTGGATGCACTCAAAATAAATTATTGTGGCAAAAAAAAAAAAATCTAGAAGCAAAAGGAGAATACATATTTGGAACACAACACAACTGACTTTTCCTGTGGATGTCTCACTTCTTCCAATAATGATCTAATTCCAAATCAAGCTCTTGTACTTTGGATGCTTGACAAGAGCACAGTGAAGATGCCTGTAAGGGCTAAGTGCAGAGTAGCTTTTCATTCTGAAAATAAACACATCTGAGACCTTTCCAACTTCATCTTGGAAAGGGAATTGCCAGCTGGTGAGAAGTATTTGAAACTTAGTGAAAGAGCATCCAAACAGAGCTTCCACCTTTGTAGATTATGCCATTGGGTTTCTGTAGCCCAGCAAGAAAGGATGTGCCTCTTTATAGTTAAAAATATGTTCTGCATAATTATGATAGATGGGAAATAGAGTAAGATCTTCAGTCTTTACACCTAAGGCTGAACTCCCCTATGTACTCCAGACCCTGGATGAAGGAGATGAAGCTTGGAGGAGGGAATGCTCCCCACTGGTCAGTGCAGACTGGGTTAGGGATCAACTACACAAATTGAACATTCACAAGTCCTTGGGCCCTGACGAGATGCACCCAAGGGTGCTGAGAGAACTGGCTGATGTGATCGCTCTGACACTCTCCATCATTTTTGCCAAAATGTGGCAGACAGGAGAGGTGCCTGAGGACTGGTGGAGAGCCAATGTCACTCCAGTTTCCAAAGAGGGCAAGAAAGAGGTTCCAGGGAGCTATTGATGAGTCAGCCTTACCTCCATCCCTGGAAAAACAATGGAGTGGCTCCTTCTGGAAGGCATCTCAAGGCACTTGGAAGAGAAGAAGGTTATCAGGAGTAGTCAGCATGGATTTACCAAGGCGAAATCATGCTTGAGTAACCTGATAGCATTTTATTAGGACATAACTGAATGGGGAGACCAGGGGATGTAGTCTACCTTGACCTTAGCAAGGCCTTTGCCACTGTCTCCCATAACATCCTAGTGAGCAAGCTCAGGAAGTGTGGGATGGAAGAGCAGACAGTGAGGTGGATTAGGAACTGGTTACAAGATAGAGTTCAGAGAGTGGTGATCAATGGTGCCACATCCAGCTGGAAAGCTGTAACCAGTGGAGTCCCCCAGGGATCAGTGCTGGGTCCAGTGCTGTTCAACATCTTCATCAATGACACTGATGAGGGGACAGAGTCTGTTCAGCAAGTTTGCTGATGAAACCAAACTGGGAGGCTTGGCTGATCCAGCTGAAGGCTGTGTGGCCATCCAGCGAGACTTGGACAGACTGGAGAGCTGGGCACAGAGGAACCAAATGAGGTTCCACAAGGACAAGTGCAGAGTCCTGCACCTGGGAAGGAATTATAAACTGCCCCAGTACAGGCTGGGAGGTGATCTGCTGGGGAGCAACCCTGTGGAGAGAGATCTGGGATTGCTGGTGGGTAACAAGTTATCCATGGGACAGCAATGTGCCCTTGTGGCCAAGAAGGCCAATGGGATCCTGGGGTGTATTAGGAAGACTATGCCTCTCCCCCTCTACTCTGCCCTGGTGAGACCTCATCTTGAGCACAGCCTTCAGTTTTGGGCTTCCCAATTTAAGAGGGACAGGGATCTGCTGGAGAGGGTCCAGCAGAGGGCTACAAGGATGATTAGGGGACTGGAGCACTGCCTGATGAGGAGAGGCTGAGGGACCTGGGGCTTTTTAGTCCAGAGAAGACTGAGGGGGTTTAATAAATGTTTATAAATATCTGAGGGCTGGGTGTCAGGAGGTGGGGGACAGGCTCTTCTCACTCTTTCCCTGTGCTAGGACAAGGACCAATGGATGTGAGCTGCAGCACAGGAGGTTCCACCTCAACACAAGGGGCAACTTCTTTACTGCAAGGGTCAAAGAACAGGCCCCCCAGAGAGGTTGTGGAGTCTCTTTCTCTGGAGACTTGCAAGGCCTGTCTGGATGTGTTCCTCTGTGACCTGAGCTAGATTGTATGGCCCTGTTCTGGCAGGCAGGTTGAACTCAGTGGTCTCTTTGGGTCTGTCCAACCCCTGACATTTTGTGATCCTGTGACATGAAATACATCTAATCAATCTAACCATTCACAAGAGAAATATAAAGCTTCATATCAAAATGATGTTTTTCAACTCATTGTTATAAAGGAAACCACCTCAACTATTTCTGATGAAGATAAAATCACAAAATCACAGAATGTTAGTGCCTGGAAAGAACCTCCACAGACCATAAAGTTCCAAGGTCTTTGCAAAGCAAAATTACTCCTTAAGGCAGGTCACACAGGAAGATATCCAGGTGAGTTTTGAAGATCTCTAGAGAAGGAGACTCCACAACCTCTCTGGGCAGCCAGCACCAGAACCCTCTCAGGAAAAAGGTTTTTTTTCATGCTGACATAGACTTCTCTGTGGTAGAGTTTAAGTCCATTGCCCCTCGTCCTATCACTGCCTATCACTGAAAAAAGCCTGGCTCCAACCCTCTGACAGTCACCCTTCAGGTATTTGTAGACATTGATAAAAGGTCCCCTCTCAGCCTTCTAACAGATTAAACACTCCCAGGTCTTTAAGACTTTCCTCATAACAGAGAAGCTCCAGTCCTCTAACCATCCTTATAAGCTCTCTTTTGGACTCTCTCTAGTAGTTTCCAGTCTGTCTTGAACTGGGGAGCCCAGAACTGAACACAATATTCCAGATGTGGTCTCACTAGGACTGAGTTAGAGGTAGAGGACAACCTAGTAGAAGTGGAGGAGAATCTCCCTCTACCTGCTGGGCAGATTCCTCATCATGAATCTGAGAATATTCAGTATTCTATGGAATAAACCAACAATTCAAATCTAAGAGGTGGCATCCATTCACCCCAAACAAGATTAAAACCAGTGACACAGTTTTTTATTTCTTGTAATAAGTTTTCCGGCTGGACACATTTTTCAATGTTCCTTAGCCTCAACTTGGTTAGATTAACTTTTTTCATCTGTTTCTGTTCCTGCTGAGCTCCAGCCCAGATCTGTATGGGAAAGAGAAGGTGAACATAGGCTGGACAGGATGGAGAGGTGGGCACAAGACAACCTCACGAGGTTCAATAAGACCAAGTGCAAGGTCCTGCATCTGAGTTGAGGCAATCCCAAGCACAAATACAGACTGGACAGTGACTGGCTGGAGAGCAGCTGTGACAAGCGAGGAACTTGGGGGTGCTGGTGGACGAGAAGCTCAACATGAGCCATTGGTGTGCACTTGCAGCCCAGAAAGCCAACCAGATCTCGGTCTGCATCAGGAGAAGTGTGGCTAGCAGGTGGAGGGAGGTGATTCTCCCCCTCTACTCTGCCCTGGTGAGACCCCACCTGGAGTACCGCGTCCAGTTCTGGAGCCCCTATTACAAGAGGGATGTGGACATGCTGGANATATCAGGTAGTGACAGGACTAGGGTGAATGGAGCAAAGCTGGAGGTGGGGAGATTCAGACTGGATGTGAAGAGGAAGTTCTTCACCATCAGAGTGGTGAGGCCCTGGAACGGCTTGCCCAGGGAGGTGGTTGGGGCCCCATCCCTGGAGGTGTTTATGACCAGGCTGGATAAGGCTCTATCCATGCCTGATCTAAGGTGGTGTGTCCCTGCCCTTGAGAGGGGGGTTGGAACTAGATGATCCTTGTGGTCCCTTCCATCCCTGACTGATTCTATGATTCTAACACATGCTTCGCATCCTCCAAAATATTGCTCGAGGAAGCTGGCTTACAAGCAGGAGAAGAAAACACATCTATCTGTACAGACAGATGCGCACATAGTGCAATGTGGGGTAAAAACACTGACATCAGACAATAATTTCACTACAATAGTCCTTCTCAAAATGCAACAGGAACATAAGAATTAGAAGGAGTATTACCTCAAATTTCAGAGAAAATGTACCTAGAACCAGAAGCCCCAAGCCTTTGACCCAAAAATAGGCAGGCAATCCAACTCAGAGTCTTCCTTTTAGAAAGAAGAAGCTGCCTAGAAATAAATGAACACAAAAATAAAATAAATGTTAAAAAGGCAGATGTACTTTTCAAGAGACAAATAATTTCCAGAGAACTCTGCCAGGAGGGCACTGGGAAATCTGCATAGCAGAGACTTAAATCTTAGTCTTCTCGATGCATGCTTGACCCTAAAACTTCTGTCTGCCACATACATGTCCTAGCTGGAAGTTCAAACTGGTCATTGATTAAAAGCCACCCAAATGTCTCCCCAGGTTCAGCAGTGCCATAGTCATGAATTTTGGATTGCTTGGGTGCATTAAGGAGAGTGTGGCCAGACAATCAAGAGAGAGTGTCTATCTCCTCTACTCTGCTTGAGTAAGGCCACATCAAGAGCACTGTGCTCAGTTCTGGGCTTCCCAGTTCAACAGAAATGGGGAACTTCTGGAGAGAGTCCAGCAGAGGCTGGACAAAGAAGCCAAGGGGCCTGGAGCATCTCTGTGAGGAGAGATCTGGGGCTGTTTAGGCCTGGAGAAGAGCAGCCTGAGAGGAGATCTCAATGCTCAGCAAGAGCTACAGGGTGGAGGTCATGAGGATGGGACCAGACTCTTTTCAGTGATGCCTAGCAAACAGAGTAAGGCCCAAGGAACTTACTGAAACACAGTAAGTTCCACCTCAACATGAAGAAAAACTTTGGTGTGAGGGTGCTGGAGCCCTGGAGCAGGCTGCCCAGTGAAGCTATTTAATCTCATTCTCCTGAGACTCCAAACCCTCTGAGACATGATGATTCTGGCCAGTTGGCTCTGGGTGACCCTTCTCTAGTCAGCATTTGAACCAGATGATGCCTGGATGTCCCTTCCAATCCTCATTCCACGAAATCATCTGTACTGTAGAGGAAGACCTAAGGAAAAACATGCCGGGACCACAAAAGGTTAACTTCTTGTCTGCCAAAACAGAAAGACAAACTGTTGTCCCAGAGTATAGAAGCCAGTTACATAACAGAGTAATTTTACAAGGGTGTGTAGTGACAGGATGAGAGGGAACGGATTGAAGCTTGAGGAGAGGAGGTTTTAGGCTGGAGATTAGGAAGAAATTCTTTCCAGAGAGGGTGACGAGACACTGGCATAGGTTGCCCAGAGAGGCTGTGGGTGTCCCTCTCCCTGGAGATGTTCAAGGCCAGGATGGATGGTGCCTTGGGCAAACTCCTCTAGTGGGAGGTGTCCCTCCCAAGTACAGGGGTGTTGGAATTAGATGGTCTTTAAGGTCCCTTCCAACTCAAACCATTCAATGAATCTATAAATTACTGTGCTGGTTTGAACTAATTGGAGAATTTGAGTGAGAAATTAGACTATTGGCTGAGAGAGGAAAACACAGGATGTCACTTCACCCAGAGCTTTACTGAGAAAGAAAAAAAATTGTTTTAAAAAGTGTAACCCAAACATAGATAGTCAGACGGTTTCAGGTCTCTCTGGCTGTGGCTGCTCTTTGCATGGTTCCTTTGTCTCTGCCTTTTGTAGCTGATTTTTAATAATTCTACTAACTTCTTCCCTACTACTAATCCCCCTGGCTGATCTACCTCAGCTTATCTGCAGCATCAAAAGGTGGTGAGATAAGATTGGGGAAGGTGGGAAAGGTGGTAGGGGGTGATTGGTTATACCTCTTGGGGATTTTGATCTCTGAGAGGGCTGTGGTGTTTCTGTATTACCTTTTCACTGTATATATCTGTAAATATCTGTTATACATTGTAAATATCACTTGTATATTGTGCATTGCTGTAAATATAAAGCTTCATTTATCAAATTCCAGTGTTCTGAGTCCTAGCCAGGGTTTATTTCAAAAGGTAGGGGAGCAGGTAACTGCTTAAACCACGACAGTTACATACTGTTCTTCTCCAGTGTTTAAAAAGAAGCCCTTTGAAGCCTGCACAAGGCAAGGGAGGCTTCTAGTGCTGGTGCTCCAACTTGGCTTACATCACCTGGTGCAGGAACCAGCCCTGCAATTCACTTCCCTGCCTTTGCTCAGGATCCATCCCCTTCAGAAGGATGTTCATCATTCTCTCCCAGGAGGGAAAGTCAATCTTCTGCTGTGGCTGGAGCAGAGACGCTCCTCCCTTCCCCTGCTCTTATCAGTTGTAGCAGACTGTGCCACGGCAGCAGGTTTTCAGAGAAGGAGATGGTACCTTTTTCTTCTGCAGATTGCATTGATTTTTCTAAATTTTCATTTAAAAAACCACATTTGTAATGGAAACTGCAATAAATCTATAAGCATGAAATAGAGCTCGATACCATCATTCTTGCTGGCTTTAAATTCCCCATTTGTTACTTCTAAAAATAGCACAGCCCTGTACTATTTTCCAGAACTTATTTAGCTGCAAGGTTCTGCAGTTCAAATGGTCGGCCCATCTGGCTCCAAGTTTATTACTCCAGGACAACATTTTTAGTGCAAGTTTCATGGGAGAAGAGTCAGAAACGTGGTGAATTACTGTTGTTCAGAAGGAACCAGCCCATCTGCTCTGCTGACAACAGTAACACAGCGTCATTTGCATGCAGTGACATCTAGACAAAGGGTATGAAGAACACATACACTTACTCTGCAGTCACCTTCCACTATGGAAATAGATATGCACAGAAAAGATGGAATCTTATAACAGATTTTTGCTTTACACAGGATGCAGCTGATCACACTTTCTACAGCTACCTGAAGGAGGTCAGAGTGAAGAGGGTGTTGGTCTCTTCTCCCTAGTATCAACGGACAGAACAAGAGGAAATGGCCTCAAGCTGCACCATGGGAGGGTTGGGTTGGATATTAGGAAAAAAAATTTTTACTGAAAGAGTGATGAAGCATTGAAACAGGTTTCCCAAGCAGGTTCTCCCATCCCTCTACTTAGCCCTAGTTAGACCATGTCTGGAATACTGTGTCCAGTTCTGGGCTCCCCAGTTCAAGGACAGGAAAATACTGGAGAGACTTCAACAGAAAGCTATGAGGATAGTTAAGGGCCTGGAGAATTTCTCTTACGAGGAAAGACTAAGAGCCCTGAGGCTGTTTAGTCTGGAGGTGAGAAGGCTCAGAGAAGACCTTATCAACGTCTATAAATATCTGAGGGGTGGCTGTCAGGAGGATGGAGGTCGTCTTGTTTCAGTGATAGGACAAGGGGCAATGGACCTAAGTTCAACCACAGGAAAATCCACCTCAGCATGAGTAGACACTTCTTTGCTCTGAGGGTGCTGGAGCCTTAGAGCAGGCTGCCCAGAGAGGTTGTGGAGTCTCTTTCTCTAGAGATCTTCAAAACCTGCTTGGATGCACTCCTATGTGACCTGCCCTAGATAGTCCTGCTTTGTCAGGAGGCTTGGACTGTATTATCTTGGAGATTCCTTCCAACCCCTAGTATTCTGTGGTTCTGTACTAGAGCTACCATCCCTGGAAATGTTCAAGAAACATGTAGACATGGCAACTTGGGGCACGGTTTAGCAGGCATGGTGGTGCTGGGTTGATGTTTGGACTTGATCTCAGAGATCTTTACCAACTACAAAATCCTATGATTCTATGACAACACTGAGATGAAGAATATTTCATGTGGTCCCTGGTTGTTGTCTAAGTTGGGCACCAATCAAAAAAAAAACAAACAACACCAGTACATCTCTTCTTGGAAAACCAAGATTTTCCCTTTGTTTCAAATTTCCTTTAAAAGTTACAGAAAATATTTTGATAATTAGAATTAAGGTAGGACATCTCAGCTGTTACCTAGAGTGCTCTCTGCAAACTCCATGACTTCCCTCATCAAGTCCATAGTTTCAAATGTGTGAAAATCTCAATTCTAATTGTGTGTGATTTCAAGAAAAGAAAACAAACACCAAAACAACCAAAACCATATAAACTAATAAAAGCTGCAGTGGACGCTGTGCTTACAAAAATAATACAGAAAAAATTCCTGACAAAGAGAAATTGAAAATAAACAATATTTGCTGTTCGATTGGGACATAACAACTAGGTTAAATGCCAGAATGGAATTTTGTTTGCATAAAGGAAATATTTTTTATACAAAATTCAATTCACATTTTTCCAACTCACATTTCTAATGTACTAACGTAGAGGTAAAATATGTGGTTGTTTTCAACTCAATACATTGCAAATAATATGATCTTGTTTCATAGAATCATAAAATGGTTTGGCTTGGAAGGGACCTCCAAAGGTCACCTAGTCCAACCCCCCTGCAGTCAGCAGGGACATCCTCCACTAGATCAGATTGCTCAGAGCCCTGTTGAGTCTGACCTTGAATATGTCCAGACATGGGGCCTCAACTATCTCCTGGGGCAGTCTGTTCCAGTGTTCCACTGCTCTCATGGTGCAGAACTTGTTCCTAGCATCCAGTCTGTTGTTCCTAGAACTTGTTCCTAGCATCCAGTTCTTCTCTTATTTCAAACCATTGCCCCTCATCCTATCACTGCAGGCTTTTGCAAACAGTCCCTCTGCAGCTGTCTTGTAGCCCTCTGCAGGTACTGGAAGGCTGTTATTAGGTCTCCCTGGAGCCTTCTCTTCTTCAGGCTGAACAACCCCAGCTCCCTCAGCCTGTCCTCATTGCAGAGGTGCTCCAGCCCCTTGGTCATTTTCATGGCCCTTCTCTGGACCTGCTTCATCATGTCCATGTCCTTTCTGTGTCATATGCTACAGAGCTGGACACAGTACTTCAAGTGAGGTCTCACCAGAGCATAGTAGAGTAGCAGAATCACCTCTCTCCATCTGCCAACCACAATTTTGATAAAGCCCAGGCTTCCACTGGCCTTCTGGGCTGTAAGTGCCCATTGTTGACTCATGTCCAGCTTCTCACCAACCAGCACCCCCAAGTCATTTTCTATAGGGCTGCTCTCAATCTTATCATCTCCCAGCCTGTACTGATAATGAGGATTGTTCTGAACCATATGCAGGACTCTGCACTTGGTCTTGTTGAAGCTCATGATAGTCTCCTCAGTCCACCTCTCCAGGTCCCTCTGAATAGCATCCATTCCTGTAGCTTATCAACCAGCCCACTCAGCTTGGGGTCATATGCAAACCTGCTGATGGTGTGCTTGATCCCATCTGGACTTTGATAATCACTGACCTCTGGATGCAACTATCCAGTCAATTCCTTATCCCCTGAGCAGCCCACCCATCAAAGCCATGTCACAGATCTCACATAGAAACTTACCATTCTGGGAATGCTTTTCACTGATGGATCTCTTACAAAAGCTATTTTAAGAGATGTTTACAATGTTGTCAGTTCCTTTCTTTAGGAAGAAATCAAATCCTATTCTCAAGCTAATCAGCAAAAATTCAGGATTTCCCTGTTAGGAGAGGCACAACATTCAGAAATTCAAGAGAAGGGAAAACTATCCATACTGCCACCACTGCAAGAGTAATAAAAGGGAGATTCCAGACAAGTTCCAGATAGTAGCAAAGGGAGGATGTGTGTCCTATTGAAGGTGTGACCCAGATTCAAATTTGTACTAAAATGCAAGCATTTGCTAACTGATCTATAAGCAACTGGTAAATAATCAGGTGATAAAGAGCCAGATTTTATAAGAACAAGCCAGGCTGAGCTGTGTGCTTGGCCAAGTGACTGCCCTGGCAGACATGGGACAGCAGCACTGAAAGTGTTTCCTGAACTTGAGTTGTTTGTGGCATGACTTCAGGTGTTTCCTAAGCCAGCTCATGAAACATGACAGAGATCTTGGAAAAATGTATTTAAGAAGTAGATAACAATAGTTTAGGTCTTCTAACCTGACAGCAAGTATGGTCTGGAAAAAAGTTTGGCCTCACTTCCTCCAATGATTTCTTTATTGACTGTGACGATGGAACCAAACTACAAAAACTAGAAGGGTCAAAAACCTGGGAGTGGCTGCCAGAAATTTCAGAAACAAGTTTAGACTTCAAATTCATCTTGACAAATTGGAATAAAAGTTCAAAGCCACCAAAGATAAGTTAAATGAAGACATGCTTAGACTACTATCTTTAGAAAAGCAAAGGTCTACAGACAGGTAAAAATGAGAAATAATAATATAAATCATCCTAGTGAGGTCATCTCTGGAGTAATGGATCCAGTTCTGAGCCCCACAGTCCAAGAGAGACAGACTACTGGAGAAAGTACAGAGATGGTGAAGGGACTGTGGAAGATACAAAGATGCTCCTGTAACAATGTAATGTCCTACCAGAAATAGATTAATTAATTCCTATTCCACATCTTCAGGGCTGTTTAGCTTCCTCAAATGATCTGCAAAATGACATTTCTGGCATAAATTATCCCAGATGAGATATGAAAGAATCAATTACGAAATACAGAAAGTTCATGATAGTTTCTAAGCCTGCTGCAACTACTCAGGCATGGGTGCAAAGCCAGATTATTTTATTTTAGGATGCTACCACTCTGGACAAAGACCTTGAAGTCCTAGTGGGTAGAAATTGTCCATGTGCAATGTGCCCTTGTGGCTAAGAGGGCCAATGGCATTCTTTGGCACACCATGAGAAGTTTTCAGCAAGTCTAGGGAGGTTCTCCTCCCCTTCTACTCTGCCATGCTGCAACCAGATCTGGAATACTGTGTCCAGGTTTGGGGGTCTCTGGCTCCAAAAAGACAGGGATCTGCTGCAGAGAGACCAACGGAGAGCTACAAGGACAACTGGGGGACTTGAACATCTCTTATTTGAAGAAAGGCTGGGAGACCTGGGGCTGCTTAGTCTTGAGAACAGAATGCTGAGAGGGGATCTTATCAGCGTCTATAAATGTCTGAGGGATGGGTGTCAGGATGAAGGTGCCAGGCTCTTTTCAGTGGTGCTCTAGGTGATCCTGCTCTGGCAGTGAGGTTGGACTCAATCTTCCTAAGTCCCAACTCTTACCATTCTGTGATAACCACTGTGTGAAATAGTTGCTGCTGAGAACCCAGAGTCCATACTGCACACTTTTGGGGCAGATGGGAAGGAAGGATTACACCCTCTCCTGAGCAGCTGAAGTGCAGCAGGTGGGCTCTCAGAGCACATCATTCACCTTGGTGTCACTCAGAAATAATCTAGTATGGGTGCTTCAAGGGCACACTGCAGTAAGACATGGTGAAATTCACCCTCCCAATGAAGACACATCTTTGAGGGGCCTCCAGAGACACCACAGTGACTCAGCTCTACCTTAATCAGCTCTGGAAATAACAAATAAAACAGAAAATATGACAGCCCTCTATTACATTTACTAGAATATTTGTGTAACTTCCTTTCATATTAAAAATCCTATTAAACCACAAATGGTGCAATAAAAGTTCTACAAGCTACTTTTATTTTTAATGCCAACTGCTAATCATAGGCTGTTATTACAACTCAGGAAAAAGCATAATTTTGCTCAGAGACTGATGGAAGCAGATTCGCTCCTTTCTGATCAGGTACTACAGAAGCCAGAGAGTGCCCTGGTAACACACACCACGAGATACACCCATGCACATTCAGGATGGTTCACACATTCAGAAGGCCAGGAGACCCAGTTTATACAGTTCCCCAACCCCATGTCTTTCTAGGTTTTCAACCAGAAATCAGAATGAAATACCTGATCAATAAACTGGAAATACATGTACTGGATTGATTCTGTTCTACCACTGGTATAACATCAGCGAAACTCATTCTGACAGGATGGGGAACTCAATAGTGAGAGGAAAATAACCTAAGCCACATCTCTTAGAATCATTAAAGTGGGAAAAGATCTCTCAGATCATCCAATCACCATGCCTGCTAAAGTAGGTGCCCAAGTGCCATGTCCACATATTTTTTAAATACCTCCAGGGACTGTGACTCCACCACCTCCGAGGGCAGCCTGTTCCAATGCCTGGCCACTTTTGCAGGAAAGAAAAGTTCCCTAATATCTATATCTAATATCACTTTACTCTTCATGAGAGTAAAATGGGCAAACAAAAATCTTATTTTCTTTCTGTAATTACTCCCCTTTCACTTTTAATGGCATGTCAGTACTAGATTAGATTTACATTTACAAACCCAGGGGACACTATCAGAGAAAGAAAACAAAATAAGTGCTTGACAACCCTGCTTGCTTATTGAACACCAGTCAAACTGAGAAACACATTAGCCAGATGCCACATTGAAAGCTCCCCACTAGAAGCAGGCAGAGTAATGCAGAGGGGTCATTTTTTGTGACAAGAGCCAATCCAACAGGAGGACAAAAAAACAGTCTTGTCAATGAAAATACTTTGTTTACCTCCAATTTGTAAGGCAATCTAAAAAGCCTGAGGGGTTGCTCTTTACAAGAGATCTACCTTCTGCAGGGCTTTTGTACCACCTTCACTTGGGGAGATTCTGGTATCAAGGCTGTTTGTGAAGAGCCTGTACTATTTAGCTTCAACTCACTTCAGACATTTCAACTGAAGGAAGCACAACCTCTTGTTTTGAGAGAGTGAATTTTTGCAAAGACATTGCACTTTTCGACCTCCCTGCTCTTATAAAGGGGCTCAAACTCAGTGGGAAAAGACTCCAAATACTTTTAAACAAACTCAACACAAACAGGCTTGCTGAGTCTTTAATTCTGTAATTTTTAGAGTGGAGCACTGTGTGTCTTGTTAGGAAACTTTACTACAAGGCCTTGGCTACTCTAACTTGAGTTCATATACACTCTTGGTGCTAGTGGAAGTGTGCCAACTTGTACTAACACAAGTTTTACACAAGTGCTGAAGCCCAAATCAAGTTTTACTGTGACAAAAGCTAGCATCTTAAACTGAATTTCTCAATGCACACTCAACATGTAAATGGTGAAATTACCAAACACAGGTTCACCACGGACGTGGCTGAATTCCCCATTCCCAGAGGTGTTTCCAAGTGTGGCCATTTGGGCTAGATTTCTAGCTCAGACATAAATAAATGGGAACAGAGAAAACTTAAAAGTGGGAGGTCTGAGTGGAGAAATTAACATAAGTTAATATAATTTCTTTGGAGCATCAGGAGCTTTATGTCAGGAAGCACAGCTTGTACCTTCCCCTTGCTGCTTCTGCTGCTTTCTGCTGTGCCTGCTGCTATCTTCCCCCAATGTTGTTTTGGCTGCTGCTACTTTCGACATCACTTCACTTCTTCCCCATCTTCCTTCAGGTTACTACATTTGTATAGTAGTTTATTCTCCTTATATTGATATATTTAGTTTAAACTATAAGAAACACTATTTCATTTTTCCTGACTTTCCAAAAGTCTGTGTTGTAGTGAGTTTACTGTGGGAGGGATTTGCTCTATCCCAGTACACCAAAAGGCAGAGATGTGACATGGCTCAGCACCAGACTTGGCAGAGCTAGAGAATGATTGGACTGGATGATCTTAAAGGCTTTTTCAAACCAAAACAACTCTACGATTTCATGTTTGTACACAAAGGCTAAGTTTAATACTTCATTTGAACTTGCACTTAAGACTTCTTAGTCTGATGAAGAGAACATTTAGAGGGGATCTAATCAATGTTTATAAATCTACGACAGCTGGGTGTCAAGAGGGAGAGGACAGGCTCTTCTCAGTTGCACCCCATGATAGGACAAGAGGCAATGGGTATAAACTACAGCACAGGAAGTTCCACCTCAACATAAGGAAGAACTTCCTTACTGCAAGGGTCATGGAGCACTGGAACAGGCTCCCCAGAGAGGTTGTGGAGTCTCCTCTAGAGACTTTTGCTACCCATCTGGACATATTCCTGTGTGACCTGTGCTACATTCTATTCTGACGGGGGGGTGGGGGGGTGGACTCATTCTATGGAGGTCCCTTCCAACCCCTAATTTCATGAGATGTTGTGAACTATCATGTGAACACCTGTATTAAAGTGCTAAAAAAGAACATTACAGAACCTGAAGAAAAACTGTTCCTTGTATATTCTTGCAGAAACAAAAGGAAGTATGCTTACAAGGCTATAAATACCTGTGGTTTGGAGAGGTTATTGTAAAAGTTTAAATACTTAAAGGATAGACGTGTAAAGAGAAAAGTGTCTTTCCCAAAACAGATGGCACTGTAATGTATTCTCTGCAGTTAGCACCTTTGAAAACTCTCTGGGAATTAGTTCAAACAAACTTGGAAAATAAGGGAGAGGAGTTGTAATGCTGCCCTAATTTGGGGAAAATGACTGATAGGATAAGAGATCTGGGTCACTGTTACCACCTGCAAAGACCAGAGGAAGTGAAAGAAACTAAAAACCCACAGACAACTTTGTCAACTCATAGATTCATAGAATGGATTGAGTTGGAAGGGACCTTAAAGATCATCTAGTTCCAACCCCTCTGCCACAGGCAGAGACAACTTCCAGTAAAGCAGCTTGCTCAAGGCCTCATACAGCCTGGCCTTGAGCAAGCTAAATAAATAGTACAACATTTCTAGGGAGGGGACATCCATCACCTCCCTGTGCAATCTGTTCCAGTGTCTCCCCACCCTCACTGGAAATAATTTTTTCCTAATCTCCAATTTAAATCTGCCCTCCTCAAGCTTCAATCCATTCCCTCTCATCCTATCACTACAAGTCCTTGTAAAAAGTCCCTTACCAAATTTGTTGTAGGCCCCCTTCAGGTCCTGAAAGACTGCTCTAAGGTTTCCCTGGAACCTTTTCTTCTCCAGGCTGAACAGCCCCAACTGTCTCAGCCTGGCCCAACAGGGGAGGTGCTCCAGCTCTCTGATCATCTTCATGGCATTTCTCTGTACCTCATCTCTGTAGTGTACACACCTCTGTAAGAGACAGGAAGAGATCTTCTTTAAGCAATGCAATTGCAGCCAGTATTTTGTTCTAAATGTTATCTTCCTTCACTCTTTGTTGAAGAGATGTTATAAAAAGTTTGAGTAGAGTTATAAATATTCTGATTGACATCTGAAATCCATTTTCAGGTCTCCTGCAAGACTAAGATGCAAAAAGGGATTAATCTTGTCATAAACATTTTTCCATCCATATTTATATCACATATGAAAAGCTGCTTCAAAGCTGCTTTGCTATATTGTAGGCAAAAAAAAAATTTCCTGCATGATGAGAGGAAAATAATTTCACATCTGCCTTTGACTGTGTCAACCACTTCCAGCAGCATGGCAATTATTCACTCAGAAACTCCACTTCTCCCTTTACTTTCTTCAGGTAGTGGTGGTTGGGCAGAATCCCCCTGAGAAAAGAGGTGCTTTCTGTACCATGCCCAAGAATCATAGAAACCAGGGTACTTGCAGCTTATTTAGTAGCTAAAGAACTAGAGGCAGAGCTCTTCTCAGTACAGTAATTCACTCTGAATGGATTATTACTCAGGAGACAAAAAATTCTGAAGGAAGACTAAGATATCTTCAAAAAGTGAAGAGTAGATAGAGAGAAAAAAGAAAGGAAGCATTTCCATTTTTGTTTTCTTTTTTTTCCCTTTACAATTCAAACTTGAGACATTTGGCAAGCTGCGGCACAACTTCATCTTTCAGCCTTCTATTCTTAACAGTTTGTATTTCTATCTCAGCTTCTACTTGTTCTCTTCTTTTTGCAGTTCCCTGTCAGTTACCACAGCAAATGCTCTTTCAGCTCACAGAAGCAGCTTCTGTCTCCCCACTGGCATCACAACCTTGCTTTTCCTTCTTGTTCAGAAATCACAATCGTGTCTCCACACTGCAGCCCAAGAAGAAGCAATGCTGCAAGCCCAGTTCCAACTTTCATCTCCTTCAAACCCAGAGATGTAAAACTCTATTTCCTTTCTTTTAGGGCATCTCGGCCTTGTCACCAAAAATGTCCCCAGAGAACCACTCTATTCATTTTGCCTTATGCTCAGAATCCTTTTTCTTGACAAGTCGAACATGTCATTTGAATTGTGTACACAGCCTATGAGCTATGTTCCCTCGCTTCCAAAACTGTTACAGCTGCATGAAGCCAAACATCTGTGGGATAACTGTCTAGTTCCACAGCTAGCTGGATTTTCTTCTGTGAAAGAAAACTCAGACATAGGAGCAATTCAGCTCCAGGGCCACATTTGCAAGTTTTATGCTTCCTAAAGTATAGAAGCAAATCCCACTGGTTTGTCATGACCTACAAACCAGTCTCTTTGGTTGCTGGTTTTTTCCCTCCCATGACAGCTGTTGCACAGCTACTGGTGTTCCTTTGTGATTTGTCCCCAAGTCTTAAGTCAAAATTAAGTTGTCAATGAATAATTGATTTGATTTACTAGTTCAACTCTAGGCAGAAAAGCAGCTCTGTCAAGCCTGACCTTCTATAAAACATTTGTGGCCAAGAGTCAAAAAAACCCCCGTGATCCTCTGAAAGTTAATTGTAAGGTTTTGTCTTTCATAGAACCATAGAATCACCTGGGTTGGAAGGGACCTCCAAAGGTCATCATATCCACCCACCCTGCAGTCAGCAGGGACATCCTCAACTAGATCAGGTTGTGCAGAGACCTGTCAAGACTCATCTTAAGTATCTCCAGGGTTGGGGCCACAACCACCTCTCTGGGCAACCTGCTCCCCAAACCGTCCAGCAGGTCTTCCCTCAAAGGATCATTTAACCATCAGGCTCAGTTCATCCAAGGAGGTAAAGTTTCATTTCCCTGTGCAAGAACTGCTGCTTTGGAAGATGAGATTCACCTTATTCCTCTCCAAGAGGAGCACTAAAGGTTTGTACAATCAGCAATCCAGATATTACAGAAGTTTGTGGTGGGTGGCAAATGCTACAAAGTAGATCCCAAACTCAGGAAGTTATGGAAAACAGAGACTGCTGGGGCTTTATTTCCCCACCTCCAGTGGCAGGCTTAATTACTTGTTTCATTAGGGTTTTAGGAACAAATAAATAAAGGCAGAGCCAAAACAGCTTATCAGGATGTGGTTTCATCTAATAACTTGTTTTAAACAAAAGGAAGGTGTCTTTCCTCTTCTTTCCATTCTGCAAGGCCCTGTACCACAACACGTTGACTGTGGCACCTACAGCCTGGCTCTTCAGTTGATTTGGGATGCTGAAAGTGGGTGGAAATAAAAAGCCAGAAGCAAAAGAAAAGCCCAGAGGGAAAAACAAAGACCAATCTCCAGCAAAAAAGGCATGTTAAATCCAGCTCCAAATCCATCTGGTAAATATTCCTAGGCAATGACTGTGGAGTGTGCTCAAAAAAACAGAAAGGCTGTCAGTCATCTGCCTGGAGAGTCTGAGATGGCATTATGATGCTCAAAAGTAAAGGCCACTGCACACTGAATGCAGGGTGGTGTGGGACATGACCATGTGTGCCTGTGTTTGCAGCTTCTTGCACACACGGTGAAATGGGACTGACATTTCCAGAGCACTGTAGAGGACCTGCCAACCCATTTTGGTTGTGGTCAGCAGTGAATGAAAATATTTTCTCCTTATCAGAAAAGTCAGCTTTTATTAAATTACTTCAAATAAATCTCCAAGTGGTCAGCTTACAGACAACAAAAGGGTTTATTACAAACTCTGCCAACCTTTATAAGATCTCTATAATATCATCAGGTCCAACCATCATCCCAACACTATCATGACACTTCCCAGGGATTCCCTATGACTTTCCATGATGTTCACACTTTGCTATCTGCTGCCCCAATAGCGCCGTCACAAGGCATGGGTCTCTTGGAAATATGGAGCATGAAAGTCCTGTTATGCACTCATTGCCTCCTTTTTTTTCTGTCTGCCTCCAGCACCATCATTTGTTCCTTTCTGGAGCTTTTCAGAGGATGTGACACAAAAATAGTAGTTCATGTGCCCAGAGTGGATGCTGCCTAAGCTGCAGTATCATGATCAACACAAATGAAAAAACAGGATGAGAGTCCAGACAAGAACGGAACATAAATGATGAAGAAAAGCATCCCCTCTAAGGTCTATTGTAACAAAACAAACCTTCTAATAGAGTCTCCTGCATATAGTGGAGGGCAGCAGGACTTAAAATGGACCACAAAATGGTTTTGGTTGAGAAAAACCTTTAAGATTATCAAGCCCAACCATTCTCTAGGTCTGCCAAGTCTGGTGCTAAATCATGTGCCTTAGCATCACATCTCTGAAACACCTCCTGGGATGGGGATTGAACCACCTCCCTGGGCAGCCTGTTCTTGTGTTTGACTTATAGAAGAAGAGACTTGGATTGCAGTGAGCTGCCAGGACCAGAGAGAAGGAAAACATCAGAGCTACTGAGGATTGGGAATGTTTTCTCAGCTGTAAAAAAGAATTTGTTAAGCATCACAGACAACCTGCAGAGCTACTGAGAGCAGCCCTAGTCAGAGACTGTCAGGAGAGCAAAGGGGAGGAGCAGTTGTTCTGATCATGCTTATTCTTACTGCTCACATGCAAATGCTGGCTCTGCTCCCGATGCGGTGACACTGGTATCCTGCACTTCATTTTTACAGCTTAATGCCTTATTCTGAGCTCTGTTTCACAGCTGCAGCATTGCAGCATTGCATGGAGGGCACAACTCCTCAAAGTGTAATAACAGTTAAACTAAAGGTAATAGAATCATTAAGATTGAAAAAGACCTTCAATATCGAGTTCAACTGTAATCAAACTACCCTGACCACTTAAACCATACACTGACTGCCACCTCCCTGAGCTGCCTATTCCAACACCTCATCACTCTCTTAGTAAAGAAGTTTTTTCCTAATGTCAAATCTAAAGCTCCTCTGGTATAACTTAAATTTATTTCCTTTTGGTCCTGCTGCTGATTACTTGGGAGAAGAGACCAACACCAGCTTCATTTCAAGCTCCTGTCAGGTAACTGTAGAGAGCAGTAAGATCTCCTTCTCAACCTTCCTTTCTCCAGACTAAATAATCCCAGCTCACTCAGCTGCCCCTCATATGATGCCCTCCAAAACCCTCACCAGCCTCACTGCATTTCTCTGGACACACTCCAGAACTTCAATGTCTTTCCTATACTGTGGTGCCCAGAATTGAACCCAGTATTCCAGCTGTAGCCTCACCAGGGCCACAGCTACCATCACCTAACATCATCACCTTCCTAACATCTTGACTGAGCTGCATTTTCAAAGAAAACAAATTTCAGAGCAGTGAATTGCAGATAGCAAAGCATTTCTCTGAATGGTTTTAATTTTTTTAAAAAATATATATGGCCTCCAGACTCTAAGTTGCATATTAAGCAAAAACATACTTAAATTTGTTAATTTTGTCATCCAGTCTTGAAACCTTTGGGAGAACACAGCAGTTATTTAAGTCTGCATCCCTACCATTCCATGAGAGTGATTATCAGCTTAGTTCTCCCCAAACCGTCTCTCAGAGTCACAGTGTTGGTCACACACTGCTCAGATACATGAGTGACAAAGGGAAAGGGGAACATTTTAACCCCCACCTAGAATGCATGAGTCTTGTGCCTAAACATAAGGGTAAGAAGGACACACAACTGTTGGAGCAAGTCCAGAGGAGGGCCACAAAGATGATCCAAGGGCTGGAGCATCTCTGCTGTGAGAATAGGCTGAGGGAGCTGGGGTTGTTCAGCCTGGAGAAGAATCTGTGGGGACCTTAGAGCATCCTTCCAATACCTGAAGGGGGCCTACATAAAAGGGACTTTTCATAAGGGAGTCTAGAGACAGCACAAGGAGGAGCAGTTTTAAGCTAAGGGACAGTAGATGTGCAGGTGAGTCTCTGCAATGTTGGCTAGAACAGGCTGTCACTGTCAGCAGGATTCACTTAACTGCCCCTACAGGAATAGGACAATTTGTGAAAGCTATATAACGACCTCCCCCCACCGCACACACTTTTTTTTTTTTACTGTTCAATTCTCTCACTCCACACAGTAAGATTGAAGCTGTCATTATGAAGTCATAATGAGGTAAAGGGTATTTAACACCTTCTCCTCTTACAATAATTGATAGCATAATAACTGTCATTGTTGTGAGTGGCAGAAGAGCAGTGCCAGGCACATGGGAATACAACTGGAAGTTCTCTTGAATATCTTTTAGATCCTTCCTTGCAAATCATGAGGCCCCACTTCAAATACTGCATCCAGTTCTGGTGTCCCAGCACAAGAAGGACACAGTGCTGTTGAAGTGAGCCCAGAGGAGGGCCACAAAGATGATTCAAGGGCTGGAACACCTCTTCTATGAGAATAGGCTGAGGGAGCTGAGGTTGTTCAGCCTGGACAAGACTCCAAGGGGACCTTAGAGCTGCCTTCCAATGCCTGAAGAGATCCTAGAGAAAGGCTGGAAAGGGGCTTTTCGTAAGAATGTCCAGAGACAGGACAAGGGGGAATGGTTTGAAGCTGAGGGACAACAGGTTTAGACTAGATCTTAGGAAGAAGTTCTTCAGTACAAGGATGGTGAGACTCTGGAATAGGCTGCCCAGGGTGTCTGTGGATATCTCCTCCCTGAACGGGATATGAGGTGAATGAGGCCTGGAGCAACTGAGTGTAGTTGAGAGGCATCCCTGCCCAAGGGAGTTGGGGTGGATGATCTCTGAGGTCCCTTTCAACCAATCCAAAATCTGCAAAAATCATAGTGCAAGAAGCAGAGCTGTAGGTGTGTGCACAGCATGCACTGCCTTGCTGAGGATCTTTCCACACTTTGAAGCTTGAGGATTTTATATAAACTATCCTAGTTTTGGTCACTAAGCTTTTGCTGAGATTATCACACAGCTGATGAAAAAAAAAAAAAAAAAGTTTCTTTTTACTGGAAAAAAAAACCCACCTGCTTTCTGAGGTTTATTCCAAAATTGTAAGTTCCCTAAGTCATTCTGGAAGAGTTCCCCTTAATGTGTATCTTATCTCCTACCCTGTGAAATAGACACTGATATTTTTGACCTGGGCTATGGTTTGGATGTGCCTGTAAGCACATTTTAGTTCATTTCTGAAATACACAGTTATGTGATCCCTTAAGTATCATAGATACTTAACCAAAAAATCCAGCTTGTCTCATACAGGAGCTGTGAATATGTAACATAACCTAAAAAATCCCAAACCACCAATCTGGAAGTCTAAAAGGTTGCCTCTACTGAGAAGAGCTAGAGATAAAAACCAGAAGTAGATTTTCCCCACTGCTTTCACCTTGTGATGCATTTCCCTTTAGGATCACAGAGAACCTTATGCAATTGCAATGCATGTACACCTCCTTTCTGATTTTAGTTTTTAGAGATATTAGTTGTTTATACAGGAACAATGAACAAATGAGTTAAGGATTCAGATATTTTAACTTCTCTTTCAAGCCTTAGAGAACCAGAGACAATTATAAACTAAATACAAGACAGGCCCATCAATAAAGGTAAGCTATGATCATTCCCGTATACATTGCCTGAGATATCACCTGGGGAAGAGATATTTTTCCATCATGCTGCTTGCACAGTGTGGAGACATTCCAGAGCAACAATAACAAAAACCCCACCTTATTTTACTACTTTGCTCTGAAGTTTTAGCATAGAAATAAAAGAGTGAGTCCTTGCAGTCGCCAATAAGTCCTGAAACTCATGCATAAACATTTAGCTAATTCCTGGAGTCATATGCAAAGACAGGAGAGTTTGCAGCTGTGAATTGTGAAGGCTTTTAAAAAAAATTCACTCAGTTTCCTGAGACCAAACCCTAAATTGACTTGTTATGCTCTACTCTGCTGCATACATGGCTGTTAAATTCATTACTGCATTTGGTGCAGTTTCATTATAGCAGAAATGATTTAACACCCTGTAGTGGCAATTCCAAAGAGAAAATTAAATTATACATTTGCTTTAGCTCAAGCTAGGTTGTACACACACACACACTCCAACAGAAAATCACTTTCAGTAATAGCTTTACATGCACATGACTCTTGTTCCACAGGTATTAAAACAGATCAACTGGGTGGGAGAAGGGAGGAATAAAAGCATCCACTGGAAAGATTGAACCTGAGTAGGTGAAGTACTACCCAAGGGCAATGGTATGAACAAGAAAATGGGAGAGTCACAGCAGAAAGACTCAAAGCAGTTACTGATCAATTAATTCAGAGATGAGATTGATTACCTGAATAGAAAATCGAGAGAGCTGCCTTGAAAACATACAAAATCACAAGTGGTGCATGGAGAACAGACTGGAAATATTTCTGCTCAGATAACAGAACCAAGACCTGAGGAAACACAGAATGACAGAACATTACGGGTTGGGCAGGACCTCAAAAGATCATCCAGTCCAACCCCCCTGCCAGAGAAGGATCACTTAGGGCAGGTCACACAGGAATACATTCAAACAGGTTTTAAGGTCTACACAGAAGGAGACTCCACAACCTCTCTACGCAGCCTCTTCCAGGGTTCTGTCACTCAGAGTAATGCAGTGCCTCCTCATGTTGAGGTGGAACTTCCCATGGTTGAGTTTAAGTTGCTCCTTCTCCTATCACTGCCTATCACACAGAGCCTCCTCTGCTCCAGCTTGCACCCATTGCCCCTTCTCCTATCCTGTCCTATTGGATATCACTGATAGAGCCTGGCTCCATCCTTCTGACACTGCCCTTCACATCTTTATAAACATGAATGAGGTCACCCCTCAGACTCCTCCAAGCTCCCCTAGCCTTTCCTCACAAGGCAGATATTCCACTCCCTTCAGCATCTTTGTGGCTCTGCACTGGACACTCTCAAGCAGTTCTCTCATGTCCTTCTTGAACTGAAGGGCCCAGAACTGGGCACAATATTCCAGATGTGGCTTCAGTAGGGCAGAGTGGATGGCGAGGAGAACCTCTCTGGACCTACTAACCATTCCTCTTCTAATCCACCCCAGGATGCCACTGGCTTTCTTGGCCACAGGGGCACATTGCTAGCTCACAGGCATCCTTCTCTCCACCAAGGCCCTTAGGTCCCATTCCCCTTCACTTCTCTTCAGCAGTCCCCAAATTATACTGGTGCATACTGTTGTTCTTTCCCAGATGCAAGACTCTACACTTGGTCTTGTTGAACTTCATGTTCTCCCAGCCCAACTTTCCAGCCCATCCACGTCACCAAATGGCAGCATAGCCTCCCCATCTTAGTGCCATCAGCAAACTTGCTGACAGTGCCCTGCATGCCCTACAGGTTGTTGATGGATGTATTGAATAGTATGATTCTATTATATTGAATAGTACTGGTCCAAGTACTGACCACTGAAGAACTCCACTAGCTGCAGGCCTCCAACTAGACTCTCTCTCACTGACCACAACTGTTTGACTTCTTTCCATCAACTGCTTCACATCCACCTCACCAGTCCATCACCCAGACCACACTTCCTCAGTTTAGCTGCAAGGATGAGTGAGAGCATGAGCAAAGACACAGGGCTGGGGCACAAACACAGTATCCTGCTGCACCCATTGGTCCCTTCAGCTCCACAGCCACAAGCCATAGAATTGGTAACTCTCTGTCATGGTAGACCTGAAGGGTCAAAATAGGACTGTACTTCTGCTGGCTTGCCCAGACACGTTTCTCTGCTTTCCCACTGGTTTCGAGGAAGAAACAATGGTGGGAAAAGAGACAAAAGACATGGTGCCATGGAGTCTGAGCACTCTGGCTTATATAGCTTGTTTTTCTCCTGCTTGCAACCTGTGGTAAACAAGGTGCATGAACTAGCCTCATGCTACACCTGTGCTGGGCCTATGCTCTTCCTCCAGTATGGTATAAGCAAACCTATGCTTTCACGCAAATGTGGTAAAACTTGGCTTACTGCCACTGTGATTGGATATGCTGATGTCCAAAAGGGTCCAATCAATCTCAGGCATCGATACTAAAAGCAGATAAGCAGATAACACAGTATGCTTTTGCCATGATTTTGCCAATATTCCCTGTTCTGCATCCATGCCTGTAATGACTTATTATTATTATATAGCAATATAAGCTACATCCCACCCTGAAACCATTTTGAGTCTTTCCAGAGCAACCTGAATAGCCTTCATGCAATTAGCAGCGTGAGATACACATCTGCTGAGATGCATTGCAAGATGTCTGCCTGCACTTGCCGCAGCAGCCTGCATCTCCTGAAGACAAGCAAGCCTAGAGGCACGCAGATCATAAAAAAACAGGTCAGAAACCATCTGCCCCCCTCTCCTTCACCCAGCCATCTGTGGAGCCTGGTGGGAAACAGTCTCAGCCACAGTCGCAGCCAGAGCAACAGCTGCAGCAGCCAGATGAGCCAGAAACCCTGCAAGTGTTCTGGGTACTTCCAGTTTATTGATAACCTCGCAAGATGGGAGAAGTAATACTTGTGAGTAACACCTAAGCTTTGCATACTACCTAGATTCTGCCCTAAGTGAAAGGGGGCCTGAGTTCCATCTAGTGGCCAAGTGGCACTATTGACTGCAAGAGATCTTCCAGTGTTTGTTAGTTACAATTGAATTGATTGTTTATGCATATTAATAGTTACTACTAGGTCTAGATGTCATTTATGTAATTGTTCCGTAATTGCTACAATCAAACCTGTTTAATAATAAAAATAAGTGGTTGAGGGTGGGAAAGTTTGGATGTCGGAAATTAATAAACAATATTAATTTTGGAAAATCATATTGCATTAATCACAACCCCTTCTATCATAACCCCCAAAAATGTAGTGCCTGAAGGACACATCCTTTGCATGCCTTGTAGTTTCTTATACCTTCAAAAATTCTCATGGGCTGGAAGCATCTTTCTGGAGACTTCTCAGGGACTGAGATTCAGTCTGATTAGTCTCATCTAATGACAGAGAAAAGCAGTGAAAATGACTGCTCTGCTCGAGACAAGGAACAGGACAGCCTTTAAACATGGCAGAGTCTGGAGAGATGTAGATAACACAGTCAGGAATTCCTTCAGTTCTTCCCAAACCCTGCTGTTGAAAGGCAAATTGCCACTCCCAGGCAGAGTCAGAGAATCGGTTCCATTGGAAAAGACCTTTAAGATCATAGAGCCCACCCACCACCTAAATTTTACCAAGTCTACCGCTAAACCATATTCCTCAGCACCTCCAGGGAAGGGGATTCAACCACCTCCCTAGGCTGTCTGTCCCAGTGTTTAAGAACCCTTTCAGTGAAGACATTTCTTCTAATATCTAGCCTAAACTTGAGGCCATTTTTGATTTAAAAATCTAGTCCTACCATCAACCCAACACTCTCATGACCACTAAAATTTTTGCCCTGAAGAAACTTTAATAACAAATCCAGATTTATCACAGGCAATTTAGCACAGCTGAAAGGAAAGCTTTGGAAGAGAGTGGATAATCCTTTTGAGAGCCTCTGGAAATGTCCTGGAAGATGCTCTTGTCTGCTCAAAAGAAAATTCTCATCAGGTGCAAGTTTACTTTCCAAAAAGTCAAGCTGAAAGCTTATCAGATTGGCAACTGATTACCTCACTTACAGCTATGTAAGTAATTTAGTGACACTGTGTTGAAATAAGATAAGCCTGGGAGTAATTAGATCCTTATTTAACAGACAAAACAGCAGAATACTGCACCAAAGACAGACTTTCCACCATCTGCTGCAGGCCCTTTAAAGGTCGTCTGGATCACCTGAAGTGCACTTGTGCCTCGTAAGCTTAATGAAGAGCTCAGCATCGAGTTTCACAAAGAAACAACTCACTAATCCTCCAGTCAAAAGCAAGCAAACACATGTGTGCTTGGCCTAATGCTGTGCAAAGCTGCTCTTCACCCAAGGATTTCACCTTATTATGATTCTGTATAAGGCTTGTAGGGGCTCATTAGGAGATGCTGGTGCATTACCTGAGCATTCAGATATTAAAAATCATTCAAGTCACCAGTAAAAGCTCTTAATTAAGATTCCTGGAAACCATTTTGAGTAGAAAAAGAGAGGAAAAAAAACCCAAAAACCAAACAAATACCTAAAGAACAAAACCGAAACATGCTGATTTCTAGTAACATTTACTTGAATTCTGTTAAATCTGGGCTGTCTGGCACTATGCCAAAAGAAAGTACATTCCCATTCAATGCCTTTAATTCCATTTTAGCTCATTCTGTTGCCTTTCAGCCCCAGCAGCCCTTTCTCCCTACACCAAGAACAGAGCACAGTATGAAACCAAGCCGATAAAATGCCTTCTTTGTCTCTTGACAGCTTTGCAGCCAAATACAGAAATATTTGCCAGCTTTGGGAAATGAAGTCAAATTCTTGTATTCAAAACAGAAGTGAACCATTCTGATTTGGCCAAGCCTGAAGAGCAGTCTGTTTACCCAGCTGCAGAGCAACACTTCTTGGGCAAGCCAGTACAGGGCCAGACTCTCTCCTCCTGTAGTATAGCTCATGAGGCACTTTCATAGATCCATAGAGCATTTTGGGTTGGAAAGGACCTTAAATTTCATCCAGTTCCAACTCCCCTGCCATGGGCAGGGACATCTCTTGCTAACACAGCTTATTCAAGGCCTCATCCAACCTTCCCTTCAGCAACTCCAGGGAGGGAGCATCCACAACCTCCCTGGGCAATCTGTTCCAGTGTCTCACCACCCTCACTGCAAAGAATTTCTTCCTAATCTCCAGTCTGCCCTCCTCATACTTTAATCCATTCCTCCTTATCCCATTACTACAAGCCCTTACAAAAATTCCCTTCCCAGCTTTGCTGTAGGCCCCCTTCAGGTCCTGGAAGGCTGCTTTAAGTTTTCCCCAGAACCTCTTCCTTTCCACACTTCACTCCACTCTGCTAAAAGCCACAGGTGCAATCAAGAACACATATGTTATGCAGTCAGTGTAAGATATCTAGACATGAAAGCTCCACGTGCATCTGCCTCAAACAGTAACATAAACATCCACTGAAACAACCTGAAATAATTTTTTCTGCTTTGTTCAGTCATAAAAAAGTTTTTCCAGCTTCTTTCCTTGCAGTGTGTCAGAAGCATCCAAGTAACCACCTTAAAACCAAAATATTTGCAAGAACCCTACTAGAATGAAGATTCCAGAGATACAGCACAGCAATACTAAAATATAATCCATTAAAAATGTAAAAGCAAGCAAGGGGATCAGTGCAATGTTTTCAAGTAGAGATGAACATCCTTAATGAATTTAAATGTAATGTTATTCCTTTAGATCTTCCTTGACTTAAAAGAAAACATGGAGTTATGTTTGGTACTGAGCCTATTATTGCTTGAGATTTGTCATAAAGACAGGAACAGTAGCTGGTAAATAAAGAAAAGTAGTTTTGCTGTTGAAGTAGGTGAGCAGTTTGTACCTGAGAGCAATAGCCAGCTCTGACTGAAAGGGCAAAACCGCTTTTCCTAACAACGCAAAGCAGACAAGTGCAGAATCTGACTGCAAACAGCTGTAATGTGCCACAGCAACTAGAATTAACAACTCTAAACTACTTGGTATGGATCCAAGTACACCGTGCTGCTCAGAAAGCTACTGCCTCTCTCACAAGCACCTCCCAAACTCACTATGGTAAATCTCACCAATTTTTATTGCAGAGCTTTTGTACAGAGAGATGGGTCCCTTTCTGGCAGGACAGCAACACCTGCATGCTGCAGTGGCAAAGACATCAGTCCAAAGAGCCAGTTGTATAGCCTGAGCACTGCAACATGGTTCCTTATTCCTTGTGAAACTGTACTTCATGAGATCATTATAACAGTGTCAGAGAATAATAGATTCATAGAATAGTGCTCTAAGATCACTGAGTCTAACCTTCAATCCAACACCACCACAGACACTAAACTACATCCCCATGTTTCCTGAACACCTCTGGGGCGGTGACTCCACCACCTCCCTGGGCTGCCTGTTCCCATGTCTGACGAGCCTTGCAGTGAGGAAACTTTGTGTAGTATGCAATATGAAGCCATTTCCTATCATACTATCTCATACTAGGGAGAAAAGACCAGCATCCACCTGGCTCAAAGCTTTCACAATTTGTAGAGAGTGAGAAGGTCCCCCCTCAGCCTTCTTTTCTCCAGGCTGAATAATCCCAGTTCCCTCAGCTGCTCCTCACAAGAGCTCTAGACCCTTTACTGGCTTCACTGCCTTTCTCTGGACCCATTTCATCATCTCAATATCCTTCTTGATGTGCCTCTGCATCTGAAGTCAACAGATTGGACTTTGATGCCTCCATCCAGAATGCTGGCACACTGCAGTAGAGCTAAGGGTTTATTCTGTACCCAGATTTTATTTTCTCCTCCTACTTGCAGTTTTGTAACTTGGTTAAGTGTTAATCTCCGTAAACAGTGACCCGCACTTCACTGAGGCAGGGAGAAGGTGATCAGAGCCATTTCCTTTTCCTATATATAGTAGAATGTACCTTTACAAACAAATCTTTTCTGACTTGACCCAAATTTCTCCATGGCCTCCCCAATTGCCTGAAGTGAGATGATACCTGAAAACTGAGTTGCATGAAGTGCTTTAGCTTTGTGAAGAAGGGAAGAGAACATAGGCAGGTGTAGGTAAGGAACAGTTTGTGGGTCTGCTAAGGCTCCCTTCCTCTTTTCAACAAAGCTTCAAATGTTCAAATGTCTTTAAAAAAACTGGTAGTGATGAAACAGATGGTAAAGGATGTTTACAGTGCATTCCTCAAAGTAACAAATTAGCATCTGTAGGCTATTTTGCAATGTTCTGTATGTCCTTCAGGTACACCTGTCAAGTTATTCCCTAGCACTGTTTGGAAGTAAAGGTGGTCAAATCATTCAGATATCCACGTAAGTAAAACAAATTAAATCAAAATTCTTTAAGTAAAACTGAGACAGACATAAAAATAATGAGGAAACTGTTTCAGTCTACCAAACCACATTCTTGCTACACATAGAAAATGAAAAGCCACCTCTTCTAAAAGCTTTTGAGGTTTTCTCGAATACCTAGAGAATGAGCTGCAAAGAGACTCTTTTCATACAAAGAAGGACTTTCATCTCTCAAGCAATGCCATAGAGGTAGTCAAAGCAAATTGCAGCTCACATTACACAGAAACAAGCTTTACTACTGAAAACAACCCAAAAAAAGGGCTAATTAAAACTAACATCGAGACCTTCCTCAGCTCTCAAAGTTGAAGTAATGCATCTGCAAAGATGAGATGAAACCCACTTCTGTAGGCAGGAAGAGACTGGCTCTTCAAGGGCTAAAGCTGTAACAAGCCAGCAGCAACAGCACAAAGGTGTCCAGACAATGAAAGGAAGGCAGCAGCTAATTCTAACTCTAGCCAAGCTTGAAAGATATGTTTTTCCTTCCCTCTAAGAAATTATGGGAAGAGAGATTAATAAAAGCACTTAGGATTGTTCAAGCATCTTCCTCAGATCCCTTCAGTTTTATGGTACTCATCACAACTCATCCTTTTCACGTACAAGTTGCCACAGACAGCTATGAAGGCACAGATCAGTGCTTCCGCAAAACAGCAAATTCCATTGGAGTGGACTTAGAGGATCAGTATCCTTAAAACAGGCAAACGAAAGAGAAATATTGTCATGGTGCAAGGAAACAACTTCGCCTCTTAACTGCCAGGCTGCCTGACTTACAAAAGGACACTTTTTTTTCTTTCAAAAGGACACTTGCCCACTGGCACCAAGTCATGCCAACTGCATGACTGAGACCCCACCTGGAGTATGAGACCCCACCTGGAGTACTGCATCCAGTTCTGGAGCCCCACAGACAAGAGGGCTACAGACATGCTGGAGTGTGTCCAGAGAAGGGCCACGAGGATGATCAGAGGGCTGCAGCATCTCTCCTATGAGGACAGACTGAAAGAGTTGGGGCTGTCCAGTTTGGAGAAGAGAAGGCCCCCAGGCGACCTTATTGTGGCCTTCCAGTATCTGAAGGGGGCCTACAAGAAAGCTGGGGAGGGACTTTTTAGGCTATCAGGTAGTGACAGGACTAGGGGGAATGGAGCAAAGCTGGAGGTGGGCAGATTCAGATTGGATGTGAGGAGGAAGTCGTTGAGCATGAGAGTGGTGAGAGCCTGGAACAGGTTGCCCAGAAGGGTAGTTGGGGCACATCCCAGGAGGTGTTTAAGGCCAGGCTGGGTCTAGGGTGACCAGTCTGATCTAGGGTGGCGTGTCCCTTTCCATGGCAGGGGGGTTGGAACTAGATGATCCTTGTGGACCCTTCCATCCCTGACTGATTTTATGATTCTATGAGGTTCAACAAGTCAAAGCAAAAGGTCTCACACTTGGGCTGTGCCAACCCCATGAGCAAATCCAGGCTGAGTGCAGCATGGAGTGAAGGTACATTGGAGGTGCTGATTGATGAGAAGCTCACCATGAGCCATCATTGCCCTCATGAAGCTCAGAAGGCAACTGTGTGCTGGGCTGCATCAAGACGAGTGTGTCCAGCAGGCCAAGGTTTTGCTGAGACCCCACTCAGATACTGCATCCATTTCTGGTGTCCTCAACCTAAGAAAAAGTGCCAGAAGGATGATCCAGGGTCTGCAGCACCTCTGGTATGAGCATAGGCTAAGGGAGCTGAGGTTCTTCAGCCTGAAGGACATTCTGAGGGGACCACTTAGCTGCCTCCCAACACCTGAAGGAAGGCTGGAGAGGAACTTTTCATAAGGGTATCTAGAGACAGGACTAGGGGGAATCATTTTAAGCTGTGGGAGAATAGGTTTAGACTGGATCTTACGAAAAAGTTCTTCAATACAAGGGTGGCGAGAATCTGGGAGAGGTTGCCCAGATGTGGTGGTTCGGGAGTTATTCACCCCCCCCACTTCTGAAATCACCAACCACCCTTCCACCTTCCCCTCCCCCCCCACAATCTTATCCCAGAATCTGTCTTACATGCCAGGTAAGCAGAGAAGATCAGCCAGGGGGCATTAGAAACAGGAATTGATTTGTTGGGTTACATAGATTCATATGGAAGGCAAGGAAAGGGAGAGACCAACAGCCAGAGCTCAGACCCAAGCACCTCTGTCTTATCTATGTTTGGGTTCTTACTTTGGTTTCTGTCAGCAAACCTATGAGTGAAGAAGACATCATCAATGCTTTCCTCTCTCAGATAATAATCTAATTTCTCTTATTAAAATACTCCAATTAACCTCAATCCAGCATACCAGAGCAGTTACAGATGCCTCCTCCTGTCTAGTGGAGTTTAAGGGCAGGAGGAAACCTTGGGCAACCAAGTCTATTTGAGAGGTGCCCCTGTCCATGGCAGGTGAGTTGGAGTCAATGATCTCTGAGGTTCCTTCCAACCTAAGGCATTCTATGACTGAGCCTGCTAAGTAACTAGGAATGAGTACCAGAAGATCCATATATTCTTTAACAAGGTCTGAACCTTGTCTGAACAAGGTTTTAAATCAACTCTTTATGAATAGGAACAGCATCCTTAACACCCCCGTACACACCAAGTTGTTTTCTAGCAGCACAGAGTGGTACTTGCACCACCTTGTCCCGGCATAGAATGATGGAGCATCCTAGGATTGATCCAATTCCTGGGCTCTCTTCTTCCTCTACTGTTAAAAGGTTTGGTAAGGGGGAAGGGTGGGGCATCCCAGGTGGCCCCGGGACCCGGGGGGGGACCTCGGGATGCCCATATAAGTCGAACCTTGAATCAATTGGCCGGCCAGCAAATGTTGGATGCCTGATGGACAGTTTCGTACGCCCCGCAGGGTACTTAAATGGGTGAGCAGCCATTTTCCGCGCTCTTCCCGCTCTCCTCGTCCACCACTACAAACAAGTCCGCCGGCAAGTCCACCCAAGAGCCCTC